>CAHIKZ030003431.1:2602500-2785000 GCA_903632075.3 Acanthosepion pharaonis
CCTTACAATTGAATATTCCTGTTAAATTTATTATGTTCATATTTTTTATGTAATTTCCTTGAGCCCAATACCTGTTGGTGTTAACAGCATTTGAGTTAATTGCTCTCTGGTGTTCTTTATCATTGACAGCTCAAGTTAACTCAGGTGAACCCATGTTGCAGCATCCATTGCATCTTTGGCCTGTATTTTCTGCTGTTGCCATCAATAATTTTGAAGACTGCTTGCTTCACCAACCTTGAGTTATCCATCTGGCAGATATTTCCAAAGAGACCGAGTTACCTTTGAATGATGGTTTGAATGATGTTCTCTCTCATTCAAACTTGGTCACAAATTTCAGCATTTCATATCCTGTAGTTTCTACAATATTTCTGATCTCTATATTGCCTTGATATCTTTCTAGGTGATATTTAACATGTTCCTTTCCTGTGCTTGTTGCATGGTTGTCTGAGAGTTAATTTTTGGTCAAGTTCAATGTTTCACCTCCTTAGATGACTGTTGGAAGGAAACATTGATTTTTGACTTGTCTTTCTAAGACCAATGAAATCTTTGTCTGAATTTCTGGGATGAGGAGGTATCATTATTTACACTATATTCAGACTATTGTCCTCAACTTTGTTGTTTTTATCACATTTCAATTGTTGTGCCCACTGCCTTTCTTAGGTGTATATTGATCAGGGTAATTGTTATATACCATACTTATGAACATTAATGGGTATCTCACAATCCTCATAAATATGTTGGACACTATTGTAAGTGGGGGTAATATGCTAAGTAGTCCACCACTAGCAGTGGTTTACCTACTTCAAGCAGCTGGCGAGTATTGTATTTTGTTGATGTTATAAAGATTGCCATTTCATTCCCAACCTTCATTTTGGTTATTCCTCATTCAGTAATCCTCTCTAGGATGCAACAGTAATCTACAGTGAATTCCAAACTGAACCCTTTATTTAATCTATGGGACCATGGCCCTATAGTTAAAAGCATTGGTTTTTTAATTTGGTGACATAGTGGTTCTGAGTTCAATCACTGGGTTGGGCAGTGTGATGGGTGAGCAATAACTGAACAGTACCAAATAACATAAGAACTAGACAATATCCCTAGACATGAGCAGTGGAACGAGAATAGTCTACCCCCATAGATTAAACAAAGGGTTTGGTTAAGAATTCCCTGTAGACTACACAGATCGATATACCCCTGAGGAAGGCCAGAGGGCACAATGGACTTAATGTTGTAATAAAACAACAAAGATAAGGACAATAGTTCAAATATAAATAATGTAAATAACAATGGAATCTTTTTCTTTGTTATATATTTACTACTGTATTCTTTATAGTCTTACATGAAATAACAGTTTGAGAGTGTTGAACTCTTGTAGCCAAACAATTTTTTATAAAATCTCACCTTCCAAAGTGAAAGTTGATGTCTAAATGCAAAACAGTATTTATAAACATATT
This sequence comes from Acanthosepion pharaonis, assembly GCA_903632075.3. Classification (NCBI taxonomy): domain Eukaryota; kingdom Metazoa; phylum Mollusca; class Cephalopoda; order Sepiida; family Sepiidae; genus Acanthosepion; species Acanthosepion pharaonis. The sequence continues at coordinate 2,603,955 of CAHIKZ030003431.1, forward strand.
CAAGTGGGTGCTGAAAAGTTTTCAGTATGACTTACCTCCCAAAATCTTGTCAAATGATTAAATATTTGATGTTTAAGAAGTCGGTTCATCCACTTTTATATGAACTTTATCCTTGTCTCTTTTGGTCACTTCGGGAAATATTTAAAACATGAAAGCAGAATCCTATTTTTGATGACCGAACACTGACTTATATTTACTTTGGAGGTGAGGAATAAAAATTTGGAAAAAAATGTCAGTCAGTTACGTGCCATGCATGATACATACTTAGGTGATCATGTATCTTTCGATACATGACAAATGAGGCTGACTTTTTCCCCCGCAGTAGGTTGCCATTTCTTTCTGTGGTAGATCAGTTGCCATTCAAGGCTATAGAACCCAGTATGTCCTGCTATTTACCCATAGCTGGAGGGGAGAAGAATAGGAGTCATACCTTTCCCAAGGGTATTAACACGTAAGTGAATGTAATGGGTTTGACTTGAATTCGAACTCAGCTCTCTGATTCCACAATCTGAGCTTCTATTCATTACTCCACCATGCCTCCTAATAGAAAAAAATGTACTGTTAATATATAAATTCATGAGATTGAACGTGCTCTAACCAACTGAGCTATTGAGAACTTAGCCGATCAGGCAAGGCTGAATGGTAGCTTTTAGCAAAATTCCTTTCATCATAGACCTCTCAAATTTTTTCATATCTTCTCAGTTTCATATCCAAACGTAAACGATTTTATTTATTAATCAAACAGATTTTATCACTTTAAGTGTTATTTTTAGTGGATACTTGTATTTGAGTAGATTTGGTTTGGTTTATTTTATTTTACAGCATATTAATCTCAATGGGTTATTTAATGCTGATAAGATTTTTAGGATAGGTTTGTATGAGCAGAATATGTATTCTTTGTAAGAAATCAGTTTGTAGATTTTTGTGATGTCAATGAACACTTGTTGCCACTTCTGTAATGTCAATGAATACTCGTTGTCACTTTCATAATCCTCATTGTAGTAGAGACATTGTAATAGCAGATATAACTATAGTAATGCCGTTGAACAATTCTGGTCTCAGATGTCTTTGAATAGCACTTGCTCTAATAGTACTTGCTTGATAATACACGCTCGAGTAGTAACCACTAAATAGTGATCTGAATAGTAATTCGTATAGTGATCAGTATAGAGAAATAGTATAGTGAATAGCATAGAGAATAGCTATCCAAATAGTAATAGAGGATAGAGTAGAAATAGTGATTCATATAGTAATAGAGGATAGAATAGAAATGGTGATCATTTAGACGTCACACTAATTCCCATATATACATTTCCTTTACTATCACATGATCTACTTATTCAAAATGGAATCGCCTGTGTGCAAACAACACTTTATTCTTATATAACATAGGATTTTTAACATAGGATTTTTATCAAGAGTCAAATATATTGCTAGTAATATCCTTTTCAAAAAGTCCACTGCTGGTAATATCCTTCTTTCAAAAAATTCATTGCTGGTAATTATTTTTAAAAAAAAATTTATTGCTTGTAATACCTTTCTTTTCAAAAATGTATTGCTAGTAATAATTTTTTTCCAAAAATTTATTGCTGACATTTTTACTATAAAAACCTATTTTTACATTTTCATAGTGTTTTGACCCCAGTTTGGGGGTTAGCTATTTGCCCATAGCTGGGACCCTAACAACAATAACAATTAAGAGTTGGTTCCACACTCCTCAAAACCTCCTGATCAGAGGCTTTGCTACCGGATGTAATTTATATTTGAGTAGATACTCCATTTATTTTTTTAAACAGTATATTTATTTATTTTCAACTACTGGCTTGAATATTTGAAAAATCCTATTAAAGAAAAATATGCGTTCTCTTTAATAGGATTTCTTGAATATCGATTAGATCTAATGACAGTTTTCTTTGCCCAGGAGGATGCAGGTTCATATAACTTCATAAAAAGTATATTGTAACAAATAATTTTGTTTGTTAAATGCTTCCTTTAAAAAATCTATTGTTCTATAAAAATATCTCACATTTAATCAATCCCCCTTTTGTGATGTTTTGAAAGCAGTAAGGAATGTCACTGATCCGGTACCAAGTAAGAGAATAATGAGTTAGTGTTTAGTTTAAGGCTAATACTTTTTTTATGATGTGAAAGTTTGTGGTAGCACTAAAAATCAATAAATACACACAACCACCTCAGACCACAAGTAGCAGTGACACGATCGATTTCCTGTTAAAATATGTCCTTGGAACAGAAATGTCAAAAAGCAGTTTTTCCAAACTTGTTCAGAAACAGATTTCTACTCAAGAAGATTTTTTAGGTATAAATATGATGTCCTTCTTTCATAAAGCAGTCTACTCATATTTTTTTTATCTGTAGATTTTTTCATTATTTTCTGTTTTTTCACACAAAACATTACTGTTTATGTACATAAAGCTCTCATTATATTGTCATGTCATCTGTGAAATGACTCTACTTTTAAAATTTACATTGTCCCAAGCTGATTAATTACCTTTTTATATATTCAATCCAGGGAACATGATTTTCAGTGTCCCTGATAAAATGAAAGATATGACGTGTATACCAGTCCCAAAAATCCAGGTTTCGTTCATACACTGATGGAAATCAGTTTTTAACTAGGTATTTATGCTGATAATACAACTATTGATCTGGTCTTAATAGTAAGTCCAACAAAGTAAAACTGACAGCTTCTTTCAAAAATTACCTCCAATCAGTTGTTAACTGAGGCAAGAAATTACCTTTTTTCCTTCATTTTCTTCATCATTCCCATTGTATTAGAATTCCATAATCTAGCCAGATATCTTAGCAGATAGCTTCTTCCATTTCTCTGTTTTGAGATTCTCTTTGTTCTGTTCAATGAGGTAATATTGGAGGCCTAAAGATACACCATTACTGCAGTAAATAATTTCTGAAGTAAATGACTTGATAATTTTAATGCCTCTGAAACTAAATTGGTCTCTTTTAATAATCTTAAAATGAACCTTTTTTGCCTTCCATCATCATGGCTGATGCTAATCTCCAGAACATAGCTAACAAACATCAGTTTGAGCCACATATGATGATGTTACAATGTCACAACTCATTTACGTTTAATGTTTTTTGGAGAACACTGAACAATGTTATATATGCTGAGAACATTATTCAGCCTGTTCTGTTACTGTTTCTGCAACAGGAAGGTGAGTTTTTCCTTCAAAATGATTCCCTGTCACATGATACCCATGCCATTCAAGATGTTTGAAAACTTCTATGGCCATTATCATCACCAGACCTGTCCCATATTGAACATATATGGGATATGATGGGACAATGCCTGACTCATTTAGATAACTCGCCTACAACTTGTATTGTCTTGCATCAGCAGATGCATGTGGTGTGGAATTATGTATTTCAGGATGTCATTTGTTATCTGTATAATCATATTCATGTTAGAGTACTGGCCTGTCCTAACACATGATGAGGAAATATAATGTATTAATATAGACTGTTTGATATAAGCTTTCATCTTGGAACCTTTGATCTGTATATTGTTCATTGGACAAACAATGAGTAATCCCTGACCTGATTTACTGGAAGAAGTGGACCCAGCCTGCTTTAGAGGCCCCTTCACTAGAGCTCAGTTTGACCTATTGTTTTCCTATAGATTAGGGGATAGCAAGGCAAGAAAGCCTAGTCTTCCTTACTATTTGCATATTGATGGAGGAAGGAATGGATTTATACTTTTTTGAAGTGTATTTGTACAGAGTAAACACCAACTGTCTCAGCTAGAATTTGAACTTAGTTTGCTGGTTCCCTTACTTTTGTTGTTAACTGTTAGGTCATTACACACCTTTTCCATGTCTTGTCAGTAGGAACTTGAATAAACTGACTGCATCCTCTACAGAAGGGAAAGATCCTCTTACCAGAAGAGACCACCTAATGGGTTGATGCTTGCTGATTCTGGTATGGACAAGTGTTTACCTGGAAACAAATATAAACTTGTGCAATATTTGCCTACAGACTCAAGTATAAACATGGACACCGCTTAACTATACATTCAAATACAGGAATCCATCAATTAACGCGCATTTGATTAATGTGTTTTTGATTAGTGCACTGAAATTTTTATACCAAAATTCAGTTAGTGCATACATAATACTCAATTAGTGCAGTCAAAAAATTCTACAGTTTAACCATAGTAATTGAAAATTGATTTTTTATAGTTACTGATTAATTAAAAAATTTCTAAAATTTAAAAATGGAAAACAGGTAAATATTTTGTTTTTTAATTTTGTTTATATTAGTGTAATGACAAAAATATGCAGGTGTAGGCTTTAAGAAAGTTTTATTCAACTGAGAATAAAAGGTTTGTGTATAGTGTCCTTTTATAGTCCTAGTAAACAGAAATAGTTCTTTCAAAGAGGACAGTAACAAAACAAGGGGAGACCACTCTTGATTATTCATAACAATTACATTAATGTGTTTTCGATTAGTGTGTATCTTTTATTAGCCACACTAATTGAAGGATTTTTGTGTAATAAAAAAACAGATTTTGATATTAGATAATCCAATATTATAAAATCTGCAAAACCTACCCATCTTCTTTGATATGCTATGACCCTATTGGACAGGGGCAATCATGGCTCTCCACAAAATCCTTGTAGCACTAATATTTGTCTCTTTGCCAAGCCTTACATGCCCCCATTCAGTCATCCAATCACACAAGCTTGTCAGGTATGTGGCCTACTGCCTTCCCCGGTCCATTTTGCTTCTGATATATTCTGTAAGTATTAAATTCTCCTTCTTCATTATGTGTGTCAGAAATTTCAGCTGTCTCTTTCTGATTCTGTGCATATATAATTGTCCTAACCATACTACCTAAAAAACATATATAAGTGTCCTAACCCACCTATACTACCTACAAAACATATATAAGTGTCCTAACCCACCTATACAACCTAACATATATAAGTGTCCTAACCCATCTATACTACCTAAAAAACATATATAAGTGTCCTAAACCACTTATACTACCTACAAAACATATATAAGTGTCTTAAACCACCTATACAACCTAAAAAACATATATAAGTGTCCTAACCCACCTATATAATCTAAAAAAAACATATATAAGTGTCCTAACCCATCTATACTACCTAAAAAACATATATAATTGTCCTAACCCACTTATACTGCCTACAAAACATATATAAGTGTCCTAACCCACCTATACAACCTGAAAAACATATATAATTGTCCTAACCCACCTATACAACCTACAAAACATATATAAGTGTCCTAACCCATCTATACTACCCACAAAACATATATGTGTCCTAACTCACCTATACTACCTACAAAACATATATAAGTGTCCTAACCCATCTATACTACCTAAAACACATATATAAGTGTCCTAACCCATCTATACTACCTAAAACACATATATAAGTGTCCTAACCCATCTATAGTACCTAAAAAACATATATAATTGTCCTAACCCACTTATACTACCTACAAATCATATATAAGTGTCCTAATCCACCTATACAACCTAAAAAACATATATAAGTGTCCTAACCCACCTATACTACCTACAAAAGCAGAAGTGAAAAAAAATTGATAGTCCAAGCAACTTTTGGATCATTTATGAGTCACCTTTTCCTCTCTCTCAATTCATTATTTTAATCTGCTCTTATTTTCCATTTGATAATATATTACAATATCTACCTCATTCTTTTCTTATTGATTTATTTGTTCCTATCTATTAGTCTGTTCATATTTGTTAATCTATCTTTGTTAATATCTATCATATTCTCTGCCTTTATATTTGCAAATGTTTTATCGATTTAGACCAGTAATTTTTATCACTGTCCCATATTCTAACACATCTGTTGCAAATGTATAAACTAATGGCTGTGTAGGTGGAAATACGTGGAAGAAACATAGCCGCTTGTAACAAACTAATAATGATCATTTAAAATATTCATGAATTACTTAAAACATCCGGCAAACATGTACAAATGTGCTTGCAATATGACGTAGCGTCAAAAGGACAGTTTTTCCCATGACTCAACTTTTTTAACTACATTCTTTGGCAATGTTTATAGTTTTAAAAAGCAATGATTAGAATTGTAATAAAAATTAAATATATGATGAATGTGAATTTATACATTTTCTTTGTTCTTGAGAATTTACAACAAATTTATAGATTGTTTATTTACAGTATTTTTAATTATATTATTTACTGGAATGTTTGGCAAAACATTGACTAATTGCCAATTGATTCAATTTTTATAAAATGGTAAATAAAAAGTATTTCCTTATAGTTGGTTCACATATTTTTTTAATTTAGTAAATAATTATAAATTTATAAATAAAAATGGTTTTCATATTTATTTCTTTATAAATTGGTAAATGATAACTATTGCCTTGCAAGAGTTCAAATTGTATTAGTTATTAGAATGTTGTAAACATAAAATTATTCTTGTAAATAAACAATCTAATAAATAAATAGTGTTTAATATTTTTATTATAAATTCTCAAGAAAAAAAAATATATATATAATTGATAGAACAATATATATATATATATATAGGTAATTGATAGAACAATATATATATATAGAAAAAACAACTAAAAGTTGCAAATTAAAAAAATAATAATGTTTTTTATGAAAGTATCTATTTATATTTTTTGTATATATATTTTTCATATTTATTTATATATATATGCCTATTCTATGTTCAATTTATTTGTTAAATTTGTTATAACTGATCCATATGTCAAGGTATTTGAAGTATTTAGTATTTACTAATTCCACATCCTGAATTTTTATGATGGATTCAGGATATGCACTATCAATCACTGCTTTTATTCCAATTCCAGATCATAACTTAAAGGCAATGATAGATTGAATAATTATTTAAAACTAGAAGCATGGCCAGGCGTTGCCCGTGCTTGATTCAAAAATTGTACGACTCATACAGCATACAGCACTGCATGCACTAACCTTTTCTTCCCGCGCATAGTGTGACCTTAAATTAATCTGCATTTAGGAAATGCCCAACCGGAAAAACATTTTTAAGGGTTGCACTAGATATAGTTTTACCCAACACAGCAAATTGTTACAAAACCAAAACATTAATCTGAAAACTTGAGTCATGTTCTTAAATAGCCTCATCAGATAGATTTTTTGTACAGATGATATGCATGGCACCAAACCTGTTTAGAAATATCTAAACTGTCAACTGTATATAACTGCTTTCTAATATCAATGGTAAAATAATAGCTTTGAGTGAGTAAACCATCTTGGTAAAGACCATCCTTCTTTGAGTATTGTCGAGTGGCATTATCATAAAACAAACACAAACAAATCACAAACAAAAACTGACTAATAGAAAGATAGGAACAAATAAATCAATAAGAAAAGAATGAGGTAGATATTGTAATATATTATCAAATGGAAAATGAGAGCAGATGAAAATAATTGATTGAGAGTGAGGAAAAGTTGATTCATAAATGTCCCAAAAGTTGCTTGGACTATCAATTTTTGTTTCTGCTTTTGTTTTTGTAGACAGAATAGATGGGTTAGGACACTTATATATACTCAGAATAAGAAAGAGATAACTGAAATTTCTTCATAATGAAGAAAGAGGGCTTGGAGAACTTAATACTCACAGAACATATATTCTTTATCCCCATCATATTAAAATTCCATAATCTGGCTAGATGTCTTAGCAGCCTGCTTCTTCCATTTCTCTCTATTCTGAGATTCACTTTGTTCTATACAATGTTTATACATGAGGTAGTATTGGAAAGTGGAGGTATAGTGGACAAATAGATAGCAGCTTGTATTGAGGAATCAGAGAGCCAAGTTCAAATTCCAGTCAAGTTCATTGCATTCACTTATGTGCTGATACTCTTGGAAAAGGTATGAATCCATCTCTTCTCTCTCAAGCTATAGGTGAATAGCAGGACAGACTGGTTCTTATAGCCTTCAATGGTAACTGGTCCAGGAGAAGAAAAAACTCTGAATTCAAAACCAACCTGGAGAGGGTCGGCCTCCATCAGACTATCTTGTCCAAGACATTCCACTGCTACTATGGCTGCAGTAGATGTGATGCCCCGAATGTGTTAAGGTACTTGCAAATATTGGAAAGTTCCTGGATTAGGCCTAAAGCAACAACATTACTGCAGTTTCTAGGGCAAGAAATGGCTTGTTAATTTTTAAACTTAAAAATAATCAATTTTGCCTTCCATCAGCATGGCTGTTGCTAACCTCCAGGAGAGTAACTTATTGCACACTAGCAGGAGAGCCTGGCGTTGCCTGGGGATGTAACAGTAAGAGATAGATCAAGTATCGACCATCATAAAGACTGAAAAATAAAAATGACAAAGATTATTGTTTAAGGTTGACGGACACGCATGTCTTAATTAGTTTTTTTTTTTTTTTTTTTACGAATTGGTCAAACCCAAACTCAAACAAAAACATTGTTTTCAATCGTTATGAGTCTACCGATTGAATAGAATTTTTCAATTTTATTATAAACAATTGTCTTGTAAATGGAATTTTTAGAGCATTTTGAATGTAAAAATAAAAAAAAAGTGTGCAAGACAATAAGAAACACTACCTGCCAAAAAAAAAGTGAAGTTTTGTTGAAATCGGTTGAAAAATGTAGGAAATCCGATCCCATTTATAAGTGAACACACACACACAAACAACCTGGGTTTTATAATAAGTTTAACTCGATATGAGTTGTCCCCCTTTAATTCTCACGATGCCTCTTAATCGTGTTTTTAAATTGATTTCGTGCAAAAACAATTGTGTTTTTCCAATTTTTGGCGCTGTCAGAACCACCGCAGGGTAATTTTACGTAGTCCTGTGAAGGTTTGTTGAAATCGGTTGGAAAATGTAGGAAATCTGATCCAATATATAAACGTACAGACACACACACACACACACACACACACACACAACCTGGGTTTTATAATAAGTATGATTCTTAGGCTAATGCTATCCTCTGATATGAATTGGAATGTTTATACCAATTTATCTGTCGATATTTCTGAGATGAGGTATTATGTACACTATTTACATTGTTCAGACTATCGTCCTCATCTTTGTTGCCATATTTATCACAATGTTTTGGCTGTTGTACGCTCCAGCCTTCTTCAGGTGGTTGAAATGTTGAACTGAACTCTTTATTTTGCTCGCTGGGGTAGACTGTTCTAGTTCCACATGTCATGTCTAGTTCCACATGTCATGTCAGTTATCAGTTATCTCCTGTTAATTCCCCTCTCCAAGTTCTCCACTGCTTTAACCAGGTATTGAACTCACAACTCTTTGGGTCATGTCACTGGATCTAACTAACACCTTTATCCATTGTGCCATGTATACTTGAGGACACTAACACCTTTATCCACTGTACCATGTGTCCTCAAATAAATGTAAATAGTATATATCAACTGAGTTGTTAAGTCTGCTGCATAGAAAATTGGTTCAATGCCTTGTGCTAAAGAATTTTTCTCACCTTGATCAGTCTGTATCTTTATAAGCCTACCATTCATCTGTGCAAATATTTTCATAGCAATTGTTGTTATGAGCTTTTCTCTTTGGTACCTTGACTTCATGAATTTAAGTGCAGTACTAGACTGGTTGTTCAGGTGGTGTAATGAATAACAGCTTGAGATTGAAAATTGGAGTCACTTTCTCACCGTCATAACATAGCTTCCCTGTACTTTTTCTATAAACATTTTCATGGCAATTGTTCTGATGAGCTTTTCTTCTACCTTCACTTCATGAATTTAAGTGCAGTACTGGATACTTAGCTAGGTTTCATCATTTTGTTGTCCGTCCTGGATAAGACGAAAAACTAAATTTACATCCTGGGCAAGACAATAAACTACATCCAACAGCAAGGCCTCTGATTAGGAGGTCTTGAAGAGCGTGGAACCACCTCTTAATTGTTGATGTTCCCAGGTTCACCCTGACCTGGGGTGGTAGCACTTGTTAGGCTCCCAGCTATGGGCAAATAGTTAACACCCAAACTATGAAAGTGTAAATATAGGTTCTAATACCAGCAATAAATTTTTGTAAAAAATTATTACCTGCAATGAATTTTTGAAGAAAAAAATTATTACCAGCAATACATTTTTGGAAAAAAAATATTACCAGTGATACATTTTTGGAAAAAAAATATTACCATTATGGAATTTAACGTGCGCATGACCATGACATTGTAACTTGAAAAAATTCCACAATGGATAATTCTTTCATGTTCTAATGAACACTCAGCACATTGTCAACCATTTTGCATTTAAAAGTATAATGAAAAATTACGGTAATGAATAACAATGCAGAACTTTGTATAGATATTGTACTAATAAACAACATATAGTTTTATACTACTTGCACCCCTGAAGATGATCTTGGAAGAAAAGTGAAAGTACTTGGGAAATTAAAATAAAAGAAATTTAAACAGCTATAGCACATTTCTCTCATCCTTTAACATCAATACATAGAAGGTTATTTGTGAGTATCAATGGATTTTGTTAAAAATTAGCAGGTCTGTAATTTATTCAATCAGACATGCCTATATATATATATATATATATATATATATTAAAAGCCTGACACAACACAACTGAGTTTGAGATATGAGAAACATCGCTCTCCAATATGAGCCATACTACAAAGTCCAAAGACTTAATGACTTGTCAAAAAATACATAGAAATGTCTCTTGTATAGGTTCTGTGCCAAATTGGCTGTGTATGTGAGAGCTCTGTTTTGAGTGAAAATATAGCAACTTCCAAATGTGCCTGACAACCTGGGCAACACATTTCTCTCTCCAACATTTACTGGCAAACTGCTATTCACTATCACTCCTTTAATGAATTCCAAGGATGATTTCAAACCATCAGAAGCTACACCAGGTCAAACCATCATATCAGTTGGTTTCTGTTGCTTGAAATATGTTCTGACACCAAATGTTTCCTGGTGTAGTGGCATAAACCATATCATTTTGGTAGTTGACCACAACTTCCAAAGGGAATGACTTCTTGTTGATTTCAATCCAAGTGGAAATGATTATTTATTGTTTAAATATAAACAATTTGGGCACAAGGCTGAAAGGGAAGTTTGTATGGCTAGTCAACATTAACTATCCTAGACCTAGCTGATCAGATTCATGACCCATTCATTCATTACAATTTGTTCATTTACCACAAAAAATCATCCATCACCATTCAATCCTACATATACCACAATGCTACATCATTCCAGGGAACCCCATGACATAAAAATTTCAAAGTTCAAATGTCTCTCTTTTTTTTACCTTTTTTCTTATAAAAATATATGAACATAAAATGAGGGGGAAGGGGATGAATCCAAGTGGAATTGAACACTCCCCCCCCTTTTATAGATAGAGATACCCAAATGAATACTGGGATTTTTTTTCTTAGCTAATAAAATAGGCAGGTTTGTAGTTTGACAGATCTGCTGTTTCAGATAGTTCAGACTGACTTGTCGAGCTCTCTGCCTTTGGGCAGAGAGGAACCCAGAAAAGGCTATGCTGTAGGGCTGTGTCACATCTGGAAGGTAGACAAGCTCAACCCTGTGTATCCAGAGTCTACAGGAATTTTGGGCTAAGCCTATGGGCTCAGAATCGCCCACATAAAAAATGGCCTCGTGCCACATCCTGCCTTGTGGGGAGGTGTGGTAAATAGCCTCAGTCCAGATCTACTTTGTTTTCACTTGTCAGAACTTGCTTTTGTGAGTCAATGCCAATTATTAGTTTGTGAACTTTTTGTCTTCTTACCTATTAATTTGCATTGCATATATTGTTTGCTTACTTGTTTGATATTATTTCATTTTTCGCTTTTCTTTTTATTTCAAACTTTGTTAATTCTGTTTGTTAGACAGTTCTGTTAATTTATTTTGCATTTAACCATGGCTACTCACTCCACACCTCATCTAACCAAATAATCCTCCAACAATTTCTTCCCTCTACCAAGCTGTTTTTGCTTGGAGACACTTAAGAGCAGCTGTCACCATTGAATCTTGTAAGGTTTTAACCCTAAATCCTCTTTCACAATCTTCCTTAGCATTATATCTGAAATGTCTATCTCTTTAAGCATCTTTGTCATGCTTCTTTATGGATTTCTCCTCATTCACTTCTTGGCCGCTTCAATGACTTTCCTGGTATGAACTGAATGGTTTCTTCCTGGAATTGGATTTGGTGAAGTTGTTCTTCTATTGAAACTTCTTCCAAACATTAAAAGCAATTTTTCTGCAAACATTCAACTGTTTTATCACCTCAGAATTCTTCATACCAGCTACTTCCAATGTAACAATTTTGTTTGAGCTGCCATGTTTAACTAAACTGTAAACAATAAAACAAAAGAATGGTAGAAAGCCTTATGTAAAATTTGAAACTATTTTTACGAATAGGTGTAGTTCAATTTATGTTTAAATATAGGGTAAATGTTTATGTTTAAATATAAGGTAAATTTTTATGTTTAAATATAGGGTAAATCTCATTTCACCTTATATATTAATAATAAATATACAATTATGATGATCCAGCTTAGTAGCCATAGATATTCTGTGTACACTGACTCAAAGTTGCCCGTGAGCTATAGTTATAGTTCTCTTTATGCTAATTACCTATTAGCTAAAGCAATCCCATTACATCTCCCTGAATATTTTGGGTTTCATGCCCTGCATGGATTTACAGCTTCTCCTACATTCCCTCCTCCTCTCACTGGTTTCACAAGTATTTCTTGTTATGGGGGACCTTGATCTAGTTCTCTTATTCTCAGTGACCCATGTTTCATACTCTGAGTCTTCCAAGGAACTTTGATCACTCATCAGTTCCCCTGTTCTGATTTCTTCATCATCCACATAATCATTCGAAATAGCTTTACTTTTTACTTCCTCGTAATTTTGGATAGCTCTTAAGTAGTCTGCATGGGCAACAATATTTTTTACCATTCTTACATATTAAAGCTGTGTTGTATCCTTTTTGCATTATGAAATTTGCCATTTTTGGCTAATTTTCTTTATTTATTTTGTACCATATGTTTTCATTAATAGAGTAAGACATGGTTCTGTCTGCCCATTAATGCAGACAGTCTCTCTAATCTGTCAGCATGTGATATCATTCTGTAACTCAACAATAATTTTGGTAAGGAAGTTTTAATTTTTTCTTACTGAGAAGAAAATGCTTTCAATCCCATCTTTATTGTTTGAATCATTCACTCAGCAATCCCATTTGTTTGAGGGTGGTAAGGAGGTGTTTTATATGGTATACAGCCAATCTTCCTTAACCACGAGCATAGAGTTTCATCACAAAATTTGGGAGCATTATCAGTTACTAATGTTTTTGGTGCTCCATTTCTAGCAAATATTATGCATAATATTTGTTTTACAGTAATAGATGTTTTATCCTGAAGTTGGAAAACTTCAGGCCAGGCGGAAAAAGCGTCAACCAGTATTAGATATAAACCTACCTCGTTAACTTGTTTGTGATCCATATGAACTCTAGACCATGGTTGTTTCCTTAGGCCAAGTGTGTAACTTATTGTGGCGAAAATTCTTTACTTGGGCACATTTAGGACATTTGCATAGGTAATTCTCCACATCTCAGGTGTGTCCCAGCTACCACACTTCCAGTTTTAACCATTTTTGTGTAGCAGTTCTCCCACAATGTACATCATCATGTAGACTTTTAATTACTTATTTTCTACATTTTTCTGGTGGTACAACTAAATCCCCACTACAAATTAGACCATTTTCTATTATTTGTGTCTGGTTTCTTTGTATGATCTTTCTGCTTTTGAACAATTACTCAATTTATTATTTCTTATTCTAGATAAAATTTGACTTAAGACTGGGTCTTGTAATGTCTCCATAACTAGTCTATTAATGGGCAACACCCAATGCAAAAATCCATCCTCAACTTTTTTATATATTTTTCATTTTGCTCCTTTTCAAATTGTAGTTGAGACAATGCGTCCATGTGTAGTATTGTGTTTCTCCTTCACGTATTCTATATCATACTCAAAAGTCATTAACTTCATAGCCCATCTTAATATTCTGGATGATGTAACTTTCAGCAATTCCTTCCTAAGATAGAATATAAATTCTAAGGGCTTATGATCAGATCTCAACAAAAACTTTTCCTAATAAAAATCATCTTGCTCCAGTCATGCTCCATATAATCACAAGTGCTTCCTTTTCAATATTAGAGTAGTTCAGTTCAGCTGATGTCAATGTCCTGGAAAGATACACCAATGGGTGTCCTTCATGGGACAAAATTGACAATACAAACTGGCCACTCACATCTGTGGTTAATGTAACATCCTTTTTAAAGTAAAAAATCTTGATCACAGGTTTTTTAGAGCTTCTTTTAATTTAATGAAGGCTGTTTAGTGTCTACTAGTCCATTCAAACTTATTCTTCTTTCGCAACTCAGAAAATGCTTCAATTCTTTCAGAATATTTTGACAAGAACTTGCTATAAAATTGGCTAATCCAAGAAATAATTACAATTCTTTTTTATTAGTTGGAAAAGATACATTTAATATTTTTTGTATTAATCTTGAGTCTAATGAAGTACCATTTTCTCAAACCCAAGAATGTTAATTCTTTGTAATTAAATATACACTTATCTTCAATTATCATCCTTTCTACATTCCACAACTTATCCATTACAAATATAGTTTTTTGTTTTAGTTCTTCTTCAGTGGCCGCACCTAAACATATATCGTCCTGATAAATTATATTTTCTACTGTCCCCGCAAATAAATTTTCCATAGTGTTTTGAAAAATTGAGCTGGCTGTCTTAATTCCAAATGGTAAGCGGGACGATCTAAGTAAGCCTATAGGGAAGTTTATTGTGATTTCCTTAAATTTGTCTTCTACTTGAATTTGGTGGTACACATTTTTTACATCAATTTTTGTAAAATATTTCATTCCTGCCAGAGAATGTAGTATATTTTCTATGTTTGGAATTGGGTTGGAATCCGAACAAATCTTATGATTTATGCCTTTGTAATCTCTGCAAATTCTAAAAAATCACCATCAGGTTTTCTTAAAACCACAATAGGTGATGTTCAATTGCTGCCTCCAGGTTCTACATGTTGAAGAATGCCTTCTTCCATAATTTTTTGCAGCTTATCAACTACCATTGGCTTTATGAATGGGAAGCCTATGTCTTTCAAAATACGATGGATTAATATTTCTTTTTAAGGTGCGCTTTATAGTTTTTTAATGTCCCAGTTTCGGAACTTCCTGTATTCATAGAATTAAGTAAACATGTGCTATTAATATTTATCAAATCAGTTACTACTAAATCATGACTTTTTATACAGACTACAACCATAATAGTGACGGTTTCAAATCTATTTTTTGCTTTAAAAGTGACTTGAAAGAACCCTAATATTTTTATACATGTTCCATCAAACTGTCTTAATCTTACTAAGCTTTTCTTTAATTTTGGTTTCAGTAATTGTTCCTAAAAATTCTCCAGAATAAGGGTTACTTCATTACCAGTGTCAACTTGCATTTTTAAGCCTACACCATTTAATTTAATATTCGTGAAGGTGTTCTTTTTGTTTCTCCTTTCTATTGAAAAAAATGTTTGTTTGACTTTTTACATTGTCGTGTATTATTTTGACAGTTTTTACATTGGTATCTCACCATCTACATATGACTTGAAAGTGATTTTTCTTTTTGCACTTATTACATGTCTGTCCCCATGATGGACATTTTTCTCTCTTTGATTCATGTTTATAGTTGCAATATCTGCATTTTATCATTGTTCTTTTATCACATGTGTCCATAAGCTCAGGTTGGTTTTCATTTGTATTAAATTTTTCAATTAACTCCTCTTGTTGTACGAAGTCAATAAAAGCTTCTAAAGTCATTTGGTTTGTTTGTAACCACTTTAAAATTTTTACTCTATGAGGTGTTATACAGTCCTTCTACCAATCAGATTTGAATTAATTCTTCCTCTGTGCTTACTTCTTGTTGTCCTAGTTCATGAAATTCACAATATCTGCTGGTATCTCTTCACCTTCTTAGATATTTCCTTACAGGCTCCCCAAATTCTAGTTTCAATGCTAAGAATTTAGTTCATTCGGCTATAACTAATCTTTTCTTTGGTTGGATATTTCTCAATATTATTTCTTTGACTTTTTTAAATGTCAAGTTTTCAATTTCAGCTGGGTAAATCATTAATGAAATCTGTAAAATGGCTTCGCATTGCACAGTAGCCAAAAATAGATCTTTGATTTCTTTGTCCTTCAGATGTTTGGTCATCTTGTAACTTCTTTATTCTTGCATGTGCCCCAAAGCATTTTATCCAAGTCTTTACATTTTCAGATTCTTCTGTGTTCAACAGAGCTCTGTCAGGTGATGCCATTTTGTTATGATGATCAAACTTAGTAGCTGTAGATATTCTATATAGACTGAATCAAATTAGCATGTGAGCTATAGTTATAACTCTCCTTATGCTAGTTACCTATTAGCTGAACCAATCCCATTACATACACATTTTTTTCATACCTTGAGGAAAAAATGTATATTTATTATTAATATAAATTACAGCTCTGTTATTATACATCGAGCACTATTTTATTAGCACCAACACTCAATATGTGATAATTATATATATATATTTTACAAAAAACAGACCACTTTAAGCTTCCATTATAATAATTTATTTCACCAGAGCCGTTTTAAAGGATGCTGGATCATCAGATAGCACTCCCAAAAGATGAAATGAAAAATGAAATGAAAATTCACACTTTTGATGGGTAGTATTAAGTTGTTGTAATTTAAGAGAGAGGCTAATGAGGAGTGGTGTGAGAGACATGGTCGAGTTTAGAGAGGGTTTATTTTAATATTTCTTTCAATCATACTTAGTATTGGGAGAGGAGGGAACCTTAAAGTGGTTTGTTTTTCTTTAAAATATTAGCTCTGGATTTACATTGAGCTCTCAGGATTTCATTCTCCTTGGGACTATCCATACGGATTACCAAGTTTTTCATAACTTAATTATATATATATATATATATATATATATATATATATATATATATATATATATATATATATATATATATCCAGGTACAATGAGAATGAATAGAGTACAATTTCAATGTTTGCATCATTATAAAATTACACAATAATAAAATTTTAAACCAATTTAATAATCTGGATCATAATACACATTCCAGTATAAATATTAATGATATTGGCCAATGTAATCATAGGAATTTTGATCAATGCCCATTGCTAAACAAATGCTTAACTAAATCTCTGGTTTATCATAGTACTGTCTTTAGAATAGAGAATCCGACGGTTGAAAAATTCTGTATTGGTAGTACTATGAATTCTTTTAAGACTAGGTGGTATCAACATATCTTGTCCTTTACCATATTGGTATAGAAATAATACATCACTTTCTAAATATTTTTGTAGTTTAAAAGATGATAATAAGACTACTAAAGTGAAATAGAAAATTTTAAAAATTGTAAGTACATGTAGATCTTTATCCCTGTTTTCTGTGTTTACCTTGAAAACCCAAAATCATCAGATTTTTTGACAAAAATTCATTATTAAATCAAAGAAGTAAATTAACAGTAAATTGTAAGGTTAGTTTACCTTTTACTTTACAATTTAGTTAAACTTTGAAATTTGATAATGCTTTTTCTTATATTTTAGTTGTACTGCATTGCTCTATATATGGCTTATCTTTCTATTTGTAAGATAAATTTGGATTTAATATAATTTTGTATTAATTTCCTGGTAGTATTAGTAACATCTTGTACAGGTGTATTGGTATTTGGTTGCTATTTTTGACATTTTACATTGATTGGTTAGTGTTTTTAACATCTTATATTAATGATCTTTAACAGTTGCATATTAATTTGCCAAATAATTCTATAGTTTAAATTATTTTCTAGTTTCTTAAAGAAGACATTTATTTATCAACTACAAAAATAATTTTATGTAGGAAATTCACAAAGCATATAACTTGTTTAGCATTTTGTTAAATTACCTCTTTACCCTATTTTTATTTCTTAGGAAACTGCTTTGTCTGGCATGTATAATTTATCTAACCATATATATCCACTTTAGTTTATGTCTGTCTGCCATTAGCTACCAATCTATTATAAAAAATAATTTTTAACTTTTCCTTCTCCGCTTAGTTTAAATTTAATGTTGGTCATATTTGATTGGTTGATCAGAGTAAAGCCCACAAACCTTATAACCCCCACTTTTTTTCATAAAAAGAGGTTGTATTTCGCTTTTAAATCTAAATCAATTGTTCACTCGCCAGTAATTTACAATCACCTGATGAGATGCATTGATATACATCAAAAAATGACTGCAATTGTGTAGCGATTTTTACATGTTTTCAGTGTAATATCCTAATATCTATCTATCTATCTATATATATACACACACACACACACACACACATACACATATATATATATATATATATATATTGAACAATAAAAAATATTAATAAATTAAAATCTTCAGGCACACTGGGTTGTAGATTAATATTCTTTCGTTTTTTTTATTATTATTTCATTTAGGTTCCTTGACTAGTTTCGGCCAAAATGGCCATCATTGGGAGAAGAAATATTTCTGCTTGTTGGTAGCAGTAAACTACAGAAATGAATGTTTTGATGGAGAAAATGAACTTTTGTCTGTAGTTTTCATTTGTTTTTTTATTTTTTTATCTTTTTAACATGAATCTTTTAACATTCCTTGTGTTGGTCAAACAGTCTCTTTTAAGTTGTTATTTGAGATAAGAGCTAGATGGATCAATGCTGCTCTGAATTCCCCTGGTCAGTTTGACAGTTTTATTGGTCCTGGAGAGGGGATGTGTCTCTGTTAAGTGTTTGTGTGTGTGTTATTTGGTTCTTAGGGAGTGAGTGAGTATGATATGTGTAAGCGTGTATATTGCTGTGGGTGTGTGTTATCATTTGGCTCATTAGGGAGTGAGTGATATATATAGAGATTGATAGATAGATAGATAGATAGATAGATAGATAGATAGATATGTATGTATGTATGTAGGTATTTGTCTTATCACATTAAGTTGTAAAACTGACAGTAACTATGCAATATTGATTCCTATGTCCACACTACATTTACATAGGGAGAAAGAAAGAAAAATTATAACCTTTGTTTCTGGGAAGAAAATTTTCATCTAGATGTTTGCTTTATATACGTGTTAAACAAAAAGATAATGATTTGATTTAACTTGATGGGTACAAAGTAAGGGTCAAGTTTAGCATTTTCCTTCCATTTTAAATAGAAACCCTCACTAAAATCTTAGAAGCATTTTGGAATTTTCAAAAAGTAATATGCCAGAAGTAAGCTCAGGGTGTGACATTATGATTAAGGCACCTACAGCTGTAGGAGCTACAACCATAGAGGGAAGGGGGTGCGATCTCAAATGTTTCTGTTTTATAACTAGTTGATTTTTTTTATGTCTTCTAAGCATCATTCACTTTGACTGAAGGGGAACAGAAGTGTAAAGGTGTGGATAGGGTCTTTTGGAGACCAAGTGACAACAAACCAGCCATTGATTATTTCTGGTTGCTGGTCTGTATTAACAGTCGTGATTGAGATGGGGTGGGGAGTCAGTTCTGATTTGTACTTAGCAACAGACAGACTGTCTTCACGTCTTAGGATGTGTTGATGAATGAAGAGCTGGTAGGAAGAAAGAGCTGATCTATGAGATCAATATAGCAGAAGTGTCACCTACCTACCCACCCAGGAAAGAATTGAGATGCAATGTTTAGTAATCATTAGCTAGTCAGTGGAAAGTCTTAGCAAGGATTGCATTGTATGTTTACATGGGGATCTATAAGTAACCACAGAAAATTTGGTAGCAATGGTTCTAGATGTCCTCGGGTTATACAATTGTATAACCAGAAAGAAGTTTGGTGAATTATTCTAAGATTTGTTTACAACGACTTTGGTTCATATGAAATCTGTCTGTATTTTGATTAGTTTCTATTGTCTGCTGAGTCTGCAAATAGAAATCTGGTGCTACTTGATTATTTTTGGTAAATTAAGAAGCAAGAATCCATCTCTTCAGGCTACACCAAATTGCACATTTCCCAGGATCCTCAATCTCTTTATCTAAATCCCTCCTCAATCTTGAACTGCAGTTTGTTTTCCTACCGTTTTCTTATATCTCTCACCATTTAAAGAATAAGTAGATTGACCTAAAGATTTTTCATGTTATCTTTTTATGGATATCAACCCCCATGTAAGGCAATAAAGCCACTAAGACACAAGAGCTTATTGAGTGTAGAAGAACAAGAAAAGCTTTAGAGAGCAAGAAGAGCAATCAAGACAGAAGATAATTATTGACATTGCATTTAAATTTTTGAAGATCAGAGTTGGCTGGAAAGCATGAAATCGGAAGAGAGTTCCACAAACAAGAAATGTGAGAAAACAAACTTAGTACAGAACTTATGATTAGAACTAGCCAATTAAACTATGAATGGATGAGACCTTGCTGCCAATCTAGTACTGCACTTAAATTCATAAAGTTTAAGTGCCATTGTGAAGAGTTTGTGGCATGCTAATGAGATTTGGTATAAAATTGTTAAGAAGGCTTTGGTGAAGGTTGCGTTTTTGATTAGCACACCACATTTAAATTTTACAAAGAAACACAAAGAAGGAATAACAAGAGATTATTCAGTAATCAACAATAACATGTATTGAAAAACAAACGAGTACAACAATTGTGTTTGGTGAAACAAAGTTAAGAAAGAGGAAGTAGTTCCCCTTGTACTGATGTGAGATTGTAAATATGTGTTAAAAGAACTTTCTTGTTTAAAATGTTCACAATTCAGCAATATGTGATAACTGAGTTTAAGTATGAGAAAGTTGTACAAAAGAATGATAGAATTCTGAGTTGGTTACTTGGCTTTTTGGACAGACAGTTCACAGCATAGTTCAATTGTAATTTTGTGTCTGTGTGTGTGAGTAGAAGAATGAGAATTCACATACGTGGTTGAGCTCTGGAGATTTACTGTTCTACTACTGTTCTTGTCTTTGATTTTCGTGTTATTTATACTTTCTGAATAGGCTCCAGGAATGAGAGCAGGAAAAATATTGAAAGGAGTGTTATATTATATTATTGGTCAAAAATCAACCAATCACTTATTTTTTTCTAAACCAGGTTTGGCAAAGTAAACATCAGAAAATTTGATGTGGCTCATGCGATGCATAAATTGTCCTATAGAAAATAGTGCTTATTTTCTATCCAATGGCTATTGAGTATTTTGTGGGCATGGTGTATGTAAACAACCACTACAAGTTCATCCAAACAATTACCATGAAAGTAAATATAGAAAATGCACAGGGAAGTTATATTATGGTGGTGGGAAAGTGACTGAAGCCAAGATGTGAAGTTAGGACCAAGTCAAAACAGGATCAATTTCAGTCTACAATTGTGTTCAAATCTGGAATTTTGAGCCTGTCAGTCTGATATTGAGTTTTATTTGGTAGGGTTAGTAGTTCTTTGGTTAATTTATTTTACTTGAAAGAATACTTACTGGTTTATATTAAGTGGTCTACGTTAAGGATAGCAGAAGATATAAAAGTAATTTTGTTGCCACTGCCTGCACAACTAAGATAATTAAGAAGAGGTGGATTTCAATGTATTTTTCTGTTTAACATAGTGTTGTGCTGCTGAGAGTTAATACAACTCATGATAGGACAAAGCAAATGGAGAGGTGGATTCACACTTTTTCATAGGCAATAGTACAAAAGCATTATCGGCAATCCCAATATGAATTTAAATTGTTTTGATGCCATTTTCTGATGTCCACTATAGTATTTTGCACATCCATAATATAATAATAATAATAATGGTTGGCAGCTCATATCTGAATATGCTTGTCTACTAGGGCAGCTGTGTTTGTTTAACACTCACAGAGCCCGCCTGTGGTTTATACTACAAATATGTTGAGCAGACTTTAGTTAGTTTTCTTATTAATGCCATTTTTAATCTTTCAAAAGCTGTATTTTGCCTTTGAGTCCATTCAAATTCTGTATTCTTTTTCCATAATTCTGCAAAAGGTTCTATTAGGTCACTATATCTAGGTAGATGTTTGCTATAAAAATTGGTCAATCCCAAAAAGGATTCTAATTATTTTTTATTTTTTGGTGTAGTTGCATCTGATATTTTATTTATCAGTTTATTGTCTGGTGAAATTCCTTCTTTAGATATTTAGTATCCAAAATACGATATTTTATCATAATTTTACTCACATTTATCGCTATTTTTGTTATACCAGCATTTTTTAATCTGTTTAAAACTTGTTCAGTTTTTTTAAAATTCTTCATTACTGTAAGCACCTATGGCTATATTGTCTTGATATAGGATTATATTTTTTACCCGCTCTGATATAATTTTTTCAATTGCCTTTTGAAAAATATGGCTTGAAGTCTTAACTCCAAATGAAAGAAGAGTTCATCTTAGTAAGCTTATTGGGGTATTAATTGTAGTGACTTCTTTAAATTTTCTGTCAATTTCTATTTGGTTAAATGCTGATTTCAAGTCAATCTTGGCAAAGAATTTAATTCCTGCTAATTCATGACTTGCCATTTCTATGTTAGGTAAGGGATATTCATAATATAATAATAATGGTTGGCAACTAACATCTGAGTATATCTGTCTACTAGGGCAGCTAACCAATCCCTGTTGTAGATGCCTGCTCAAGGATGTTTGTGTTTGTTTAACACTCGGAGTCTGTCTGTGGTTTATACAGCAACTATGCTGAGCAGACTTTAGTTATAGTTTCTGGGAGAGAGCACATTATCTAGTGTAATCAACAGTCTAAACAAGGTCAGCAGGCTCAAAGCCTCAGTCACAATGACTTGTCACTTGTTGGTCATGTTGAAGCATTGATGACTCCCAAGTAGTACTGTCTACCCAATTTCACTCACAAGGCTTGAGTCAACCTGCAGTACTTTCTAGCAATGTCATATGCTGTGATCACCTCTCTAGGCCAATAGCATCAAGAAGTTACCTCCCTGATAAATCAACCATGGTGAGATTTGAACTCAGGTCTCATGGCCGGAAAGTGAATGTTCTAAACACTTGGCCACAACATGGCAACACATTTTTACAACTAAAATAATAGTTTAGTTGGATTTGTGAGAATATAATAAATTCTACATATCAGACAAATGGGGGGGGGGTGAAAATGAGAAAATGGAAAAATCTTATGTGATGCATTTTGTCCTTTGAAAGGACTTCAGATTAAATGATATTTTTATTAAAACAGGATCCTGATCAGAAGACTGAGTGACAGCACTTTACCAAACAATAGAAAATTTTCACCTTGAGAAGAAATTTCAATAAACTTAAATAACATCTAATGGTTAAATCCACTTTGGCAAGAAGGGAAGCAAGCCTGCTACTGCCACTGCTTAGAACATATCCCTTAAACAGGATGGTGAGTTCACTCCTAGGTAGGACCACAAAAGCAAGCACAGTTAACAGTTTTTATTAATGGGATCACATATATATACACACACATCGGGTGTAACAGAAAATTGTTCAAATTGTGTAACAGCATGGGATAATTGTCTATCCCACAAAGTCTAGTATCTAAAAAAAACACAAAACTAATTGAGTTTCTTTTTTCCAGGTTTTCAGATAAGACGTTTAACCATCTTGACATCATTTGTCGTAAAAATCACTGAAAAATCCTTTGAGTTATTCAGCTAGAAAGAGAACAGGTTAAAATCATTTTGTGTCAGACACACTACGTCTTCCCAACTGAGCAATCGTAAGAGGAAAAAGATCATTCAGGCCTTCAGTAATGGTACCAACATTCTTACTCTGGCTTCCATCTTCAAACTCCATTCAAGAATCATCAAGAGAACGGTGAATAAATTTTAAAAAGTGGGAACAGTAGAGAGGAAAACTGGATCAGGAGGTTATAACCCGAAGAGGGATCATCATTTCGACTTAGAGCTAAATACATTCTTATTGCTCAAAGTAGAGTCCAATAATGTTATAAAAACCTCAGAGAATTCCAGTAAGATATCTTTAATCATTTCTGAGATACAACAGTTTAAAGCTTAATCTAACAATTGGACAATTTTGGACACCGGTGTGTACATATATATATATATATATATATATATATATATATATATATATATATATATATATATATATATATATATATATATATATATATATATATATATATATATATATATATATATATATATATATATGAAATAAAATACAAATAAATGTCAGATATAATTTTTACATGGAGAGAAAACAAAAGCAATAAATACAAAAAAAAATGTAGTAGGAAGCTGAATGACTTTGGCAAAATTGTGCATCTCATTGGATGTCAGAAATTTTAAATATAACTTGAAAATTAAGTGTCCCTGAATCATTAGTGTTTCAACTTAGTTTTTATTTATATTTATTTCTGTAAACCTTTAAAAATATATGAATAGATAAAAATAAAAAGTGAGTTGAAATTAGTTCAAATCTAATTTCTATAATGATAGATGTAAACAAGTGTTCAGATGTTTAACATAAATTCCATTTCTTGTTTCACTAATGGATTATGTATACCTTAAAATAATAGATCAAAATAAAATTAGTTAAAATCTAATATCTGTAATGATACAGCCATATTATATATATATATATATATGTATAGATTTTATTTATTAATATGGCAAAGTAGTTAGAAGCTAAATGATTTTGGCAAGGATGTGCATCTTGAGGTACTGGATGCCAGAAACTTTATTATATTGGCCCACAGTGTGGAAAGGAAATTTTGGAAATATGGCAGGGTTTAAATATTCTCACCAATAAACCATAATTATTTCTGTTTATACATAACAGAGGTGTATCATCAATATGTCAACATGTAATATTAACAAGTTTAAACAAAGTCAAAAACTTTGAAAGAATGAGACAAGAACATCACGATGAACTTTGCACTTAAAATCTTCACATTTGAACACATTTGAAACTGATTTTGTTTCTGTGGTTTGCTGGCACAAAACAAGGCTGGACATGTCAGCCATGAATATATATATATATATATATATATATATATATATATATATCAAGTATGTGGTGCAGTTCAATTTACATTACATGAATCATTCATACAAAAGACAGACATAGAATTTAATGATTTAAATGGCGAGAATACATCTTCGCAACAAATTTAATAAAGTACATTAACCCCGAACCTGTATATGAATGTTATGATCCCTGTTTATAAATTCCAGTTGCATAAGGTCTTTTTTAGTTTTTTTAGCTTTATTTTTTCGGATTACATCTATATTTTCATTGTCCTGTTATTACCGAGAAGTAAAAAACTAAAAAAGACCTTATGCAACTGGAATTTATAAACAGGGATCATAACATTCATGCACAGGTTCGGGGTTAATGTACTTTATTAAATTTGTTTGCGAAGATGTATTCTTGCCATTTAAATCATTAACTTCTGTATCTGTTTTTTGTATGAATTATATATTCTAGTTCCACTAGATGATGGTTACTTATGGCCACATTACCTTGAAACACTGGTTCCCCATACAATCCCCAAAGTTAAGTAACATCAAGTCTGGTCAGTACCTAGATGGGTGACCACTTGGGAATATCAGGTGCTGTAAGCTTGGATGTGCAGGTGGTGTAATGGATAATGAAATTGTTAATTGGGGAACTGAGTTCCAATTCAATCTTGGCTCATTATATTCACTTACATGCAAATACCTTTGGGAAAGGTATGAAATCATCTCTTCTCTCCCCAGGCTGTGAGTTAATTAGTAAGACTTGGATTACTAAATCATTAGTATCTCAAAAAAAAAAAAAAAGAGAGAGAATTCTTACAATGTAAAAATATTTTCTGGCTTTATATAACCTGCAAAGGGTTGATAAGCCATAAAAAATGAATCAATCAATCAGATGATAGTCACCTCTGTCCTCAATATCATAGTCTGCAGCAATGAGAAATGTCCAAAAAACCATATGAGAACTCATTATATAGTTGTTTTTTTTTTTTACAGAACCATCAACCATTGTTTTTGATGGGAGAATCCATCCATCTGGCTTTTTGCTTTCCAGTCAAATTTGATGCTCAAAAATTTAAATGTAATGTCAATTGTCATGTGTCTTTTTAACCTTTTATTGTCTTTTCTCCCTAATGATTTTTTCTCAGATACTTTCAGATACACACTCAGTACCTCTTTGCATCTTAGTGGTTTTATTACCTTGCTTGGGGTGAAATGGTTAAAAAAATATATATATATGTAAGTCACACATGCATAACACAGGCATGCACATATACATTACATATAAACATGCAAAGTCATGCACAGAGAGAGTATGACAGACAGATAATAAGCTCTTTTATAATACAGAATTTTTTTTGCTCTGATTTGTATCTTCTCTTTTTTAATCATTTAACCGCAAACAAGGCAATAAAGCCACTAGGACACAATGGGTTACTGGCTATAAGAGAACAAAAAAACCCCAACAAACTTGGACTTTTGTGCCCACAAAAAAAAATGGAGTGTCAAAAGGACAGTTTTTCCCTTGACGCCGTTATCATTTTAACTACCTTCACTCCTTGGCAATGTTTATTGTTTTAAAAAGTGATGATTAAAATTGGAATAAAACCTAAAAATATGATGGAAGTGAATTTGTACATTTTTTGTTCTTGAGAATTTATAAGAAAAATATTAAACACTATTTGTTAGATTGTTTACTTACAAGATTAATTTTATATTTACAAAATTCTAAAAACTAACACAATTAGATTTAATGCAATATTTATCATTCACCAATTTATAAAGAAATAAATATGAAAACAATTTTTTATTTATTAACATTTACTAAATTATTAAAATATGTGAACCAACTATAATGAAATCCTTATTATTTACTATTTTATAAAGTTTGAATCAATTGGCAATTAGCCAATGTTTTGTTAACCATTCCAATAAATAATATAAAAATAAACAGTATAAATAAACAATCTAATAAATAAAGTGTATATTATTTTTGTTGTCAATTTTTAAGAACAAAAAATGTATAAATTCACTTTAATCATATGTTTAGGTTTTATTGCAATTCTAATAATCACTTTTTAAAACAATTCTTAAAATACATTTGTAAAATGCAATAGCAGAGGTCATCAGTGATGTTACCCTGGCTTCATTATGAATTTCTGGTATTGCCACATCAGATTCATTCTGCCAGGTACCCCAACCTGTTAATAGGCTGTTGCTCTGTATAATTCACTCCATGATGTGATTTTAATAATAACACCTTTATTATATCAGGTGGTAGATCTTACTTTTATAATGGCAATGAGATTTGCATTAGCCAATCAGAATTTGTTTGTCTGCTGTCTACAGGTATAAGATCAACGGCATGATTTGCATGTGCTTTCCAGTTTTGCTTTTCCTGCACATGCGTCAACCTTACCATGGAGTAAAGGTAGTTTAAATAGCAATGTTAAGGGGAAAACTGTTCTTTTGACACTACATTTTTTTGAATGAATGTCCAAGTTTGCCAAAAATAACACATTATTAAGGAGAGAGAACAATAAAAGGATAGAAATTAAGAAAACAGAAGACAATTATTTCCAAATCTCTTTTCCTTACTTTTACTTTTGATGTGAGGTTGAAGTTTAGCACTAGTCAGTCGCTAAGCTTGTCTTCATCCTATGTTATTCTCAGTGATGAGTTATATAGGCTTTCTCTTGCACTTATGCAAATTAGGCATATTAATTTGCCAGTATCACTACAACTTTTTTGGTCTAGTGTTTCTCAAGCTTGACAAGAATATGTGAATAGTAGTAGGGTCATCAAAAGAGGAAATAAATAGTCACATGTTACTTTCAAACAATGTGCTTATAAAACAGTCTATTACAGTACTTCTCTAATTAGACTAATTAAAAATGTATTCCAGTATAGTAATTTTTTAAAAAAAAATTTTTTAATGGATATTTCACACAGGTGTATCTTTTCGCACTGATTCTAATTTTCTCATCATTTTATCCTTTCAGGACGAGAAAAAGATGGATCCCAGACCACCTGGAGACCCACAGTATACACAGGTTCCAACCCAAGGACATAGCCCCAATCATATGCCTATGCCTCCACCACCACCATACCCAAATGAACCTCCTCCAAAATATGAACCCCCAAAGCAGACTTACCATCAACCACAAGATGCAAATTATTCTAATTCTCCAGGTAAGGATTATTTCTTACTTTTTTAAAGTTTACATAATACAAGGCTCGTGAGCCAGTCAAAGTAAAGGACTGCTGAATGTGGTGGATGATATGAATGTAAGAGATGGTAGAAAGCCAATTTTATGATGACAGATATTTGAATGATTTGAAGAGGTTAATATTGTGTGTGGTATTCAGGGAAGCACTCATGCAGGAGTAAGTTCTACAAAGTAGCAATTCTTGAGAAAAAGCTCTCAGAATGAAACTTCTTCCTTA
The DNA here is from genome assembly GCA_903632075.3 of Acanthosepion pharaonis. NCBI lineage: Eukaryota > Metazoa > Mollusca > Cephalopoda > Sepiida > Sepiidae > Acanthosepion > Acanthosepion pharaonis. The sequence continues at coordinate 2,632,510 of CAHIKZ030003431.1, forward strand.
CAATTGGAATATGGGGGAATAAGTATAAGTCCAATTAACTTCCTTTTGAAATAAAAGTGGTTCCAGCTATATTTCAACAAGTGATAGATACTATACTTGAAGATTGTGATTTCACAGTTTCTTATCTGGATGATATATTAATTAAAAGTGTATCTAAGGAACAACATATCGGGCATGTGAAAAGAGTTTTGACAAAAATGGTCATCAACCAGATCCGTCGAGGGCAAGTGCAATTAAGAATATACCTTCTCCAATGAATGTTACTATATTACAACATTTCTGGGATTAACAAACTATTATCAAATCTATATACCTAATATGCAGAATTTGAGAGCTCCACTGAACAATTTGCTTAAAAAAAGTGTAAAGTAGAATTGAACTGATAAGTATCAGAAGGTGTTTGAAGAAATCAAGAAAATACTGACATTTTTATTATTAGTGCACTATGATGTGATTAGGAGGCACGGTGGAGTAATGGATAGCGGCTTGGATTGAGAAATTGGAGAGCTGAGTTTGAATTCCAGTCAAATCCATTACATTCACTTACATGCTAATACCCTTGGGAAAGGTGTGAATCCTCCTATCCCTCCAGCTATGGATAAATAGCAGGACAGACTGGGTTCTATAGCCTTGGATGGCAACTGGTCTAGGAGAAGGAAAACTCTGAATTCAAAACCTGTGGAGGGCCGTTTGGGGACCTTGTGGCACGTAGTGCACGAGGTCTCTGTAATCGGCCCTTCAAAAAGTGCACGAAACCTTCACCACTATAATTAAATCATGTGCTATACATGCGGGTTGGGGACCGCTTGTGAATTCCAAATTCCCATGAAACTCCAATATTGGAGCTAGCTCAATCCACCCCAAGTGAATGCTGTTACAGGTGAGGTACAGGTATGATGTGAAAGCAGAAATCATATTGGCTTCAGATGCTAGTGACTATGGTATAGGTGCAGTAATTCTACATTTATGTAGATTAAATTTGACCTGATTTTGTCCGTTTTGAGTCCTAGAGAAAATGGGACTGAGTTCTAAACTAAAGTAAAAGATGCATAAGACTTTTAGATATGATTTTGGATAAAATAAACCTGTGTCATATATATATACAGGATTACAGTATTTCTGTGTTGCATGATCCATGGATTTTTATGTACAAAGCTATGTTCTTTAGAATATTCCTCCAGTAACTTTCTGTTGAAGGTAACCCAGATATAATTCACAAATTTATTTGGCCAAGGCTAGGAAAAATGAAATAGACCATAAATCGATAAATAATCATACTTATTATAAAACCCAGGTTGTGTGTGTGTGTGTGTCTGTTTGTTTATATATTGGATCGGATTTCCTACATTTTTCAACCGATTTCAACAAAACTTCACTTTTTTTTGGCAGGTAGTGTTTTTTATTGTCTTGCACACTTTTTCATTATTTTTACATTCAGAATGCTTTAAATATTCCATTTACAAGACAATTGTTTATAATAAAATTCTATTCAATCGGTAGACTCATAACGATTGAAAACAATGTTTTTGTTTGAGTTTGGGTTTGACCAATTCGTAAAAAAAAACAAAAAAAATAAACAAAAAAAAAACTAATTAAGACATGTGTGTCTGTCAACCTTAAACAATCTTTGTCAATTTTATTTTTCAGTCTTTATGATAGTTGATGATTGATCTATCTCTTACTATTACATCCCGGGCTCTACTGCTAGTACAGTATATGGAGAAGAGAGCTCCTTCTTCAACTTCCAGATTTCTTGTTACATACTTCAATTCCAAATACTGACTTCTTGATCACAGATTGGTTATTACCTGGTGAAGTATTGTAACTTAGAAAAGGTTACTGAATAAGAATAACCAAAATGAAGGTTGGAAATGGAACAGTAATCTTTATAACATTAACAATATACAGGAGTTGCCAGTAGTCAGTAATCCACTGATAGTGGTTGCAGAATATTGGTTAGCTTACAAGTGGTCTGACACTCAAGTAGACTGGTGTAATCCCCAGTTAAAGCTAATTCTGAGTCTTATGCAAATGTGTTGGGCAGGTCCATTCTAGCAAGATGGACCAACCCACCTGCTGCATTAGGCTCTCTCCTATAAAATGAGGTAAAATTAGCTGGCTTGCTTTTTCAGAAGGCAGCCATGTTAGCAGGTGTCACTTCTACAGTAGTGAATCCCCCAACAGTATGTTCCACTGTATTTATAAGGATTGGAACACATCCATGAAGATATATCTTCTGATATCGCCTCTGCTGGTGGGTCACATGTTCAGAATGTGTCCCACTTGACTCCCATGTATCATCCTGTTTGGAGAAGTTGCCAGTGGCAAGAGGCTATGCAGGAGCCAAAAATGACACTTTAAGCTGAAGACATCCCTGACACAGTCCAACATCGACCCTGAGATCTGGGAAACTTGGCCTTCCTGGTGTAGGACCTTCTGAGTGTGGATTGAGACTTTTGAGTCTACCTGTCAATATGAAGAGGATCTGCAATGCACTGTCATGAGGGATTGACTCGCTCAGCAGCATCCACCACCCACACTCCTCTGTGACTCCTGCTCACAATTCTTCAGGAGTAGGCTGGGCCTTCACAGCCATCATCACCACCACCACCAGAGGGGAGAAAGTAAATAAGGAGACAGGATGATCCCAATGCTCAGATGCAAGCAGATGCCAACTAGTCTGTATGTATCCTCTCAGACCTAAACATACAATGCTATACAGGGGTTTCTTAACCTATGACAGAGTTTCATTCCTACAATGTGTCATAACGTGATTTTCTGTGTAAGTCAGAACATACCTGCAATTTTCTGTGAATAAGCACTTATGTCACTCGCCTATCCTAACACAATAGTAAAGTTATAATCTAAGACATAACAACACATTTCTATGACATATCTTAACATAATTAAAACTAAAAAAAACACCTGCAGGACATAAATATGATACATATAATGAAATGAAATTGTTTTAAGCTGCTTGTATATATATTGCCTGTTTTGTCATTTGCTCTTTGCAGATGAATGACAAAACATAAGATCTTGTTTTCTCTTGCAGTACATGGAACCAGCAACAAATCTGGGAAAGAAAAACAAGTGTATTCTTCTACCACATTGTTTGCATTGTATGTATGAGGTGAACAGCTTAAGTCGAAGCAAGATTAATAGAGATTGTGTTGTATCCATGAATCATTATATTTTGGGACTGTCATAACCTGGGGTCTTACAATACACACCTCTAAATTCTGAATAGTTTTTTTCTATTTGAAATCTACTTTATTCAATCAGGAATAGTAGTAGACACTCTGTTTTACTTTAAGCTGATTTTAATATCAACATTTTCCTAATTTCTACTTCTTTTTATTTTGTTTTCTAGGTTGTTACCAACAGCCATATTATCCCACAACGTCAGATTCCTACCAACATGGATCTACTGTTATGTCTCAGCCGGTTTTTGTGGTACATCAAATGGGGTTTGGGCCTAACCCTCGTAACATAACGTGTCCATTCTGCCATGTCTATGTGCAAACAGCAACAGAATACCAAACTGGGGCATTAACATGGCTTGTATCTGGACTTCTCTGCTTATTTGGGTAAATGGAAAACTTTTTTTTTAATTTTTTTCTCTTCTGAAAATTACTTTTGAAAAAAGATTAATATTTTTCTGAGTTTACTATGGATGGTTGACTCAGGTAGGTGTTTCAGGTAGGTATTTTACTGACTAACATTTTGGAAAACTAAGAAAAAGAAAATACTTTCAATTAGAGTTACTAGAAATGATTTTGATGAACACAAAGACATCCATAATGATACAGTTATGAACACTTGCTTTTTTAAATTTCTGCTAACAAGAGTAAATCTTTGACTGGAATTTCAGTAATGCTATCTGTGCTCATTCAAGATTCATTGATTTGTTTTTTATGACTTATCAACCTTTCGTGTATTATTTAAAGCCAAAACATATTTCAGATTGTAGGAAGTTGCTTACACTACCCAGTATTCCCAAGCAATTGATCATTCAAGACTAAAGATCAAACTATTACATTCATATTGACACCAAACAAGGGAATATACAAATCTGAATGCATAGTGTTTATATTTAATTTCTGAATGACCACAGGTATAAATCTCTTTATATTCCATACAGTTATGGGTTAACTGGCAAGGTAGATTTGCCTCTCTAGCCTTGGTTGGCAACCAGTCTAAAAGAACAATTTTTTATGTACCGTGTCTCCTCAGGACGTAGGTGATCATGGTCCTCCACAAATTCCTTAACTCTTAATAAATCTTGTCTTCTTGCTATTTCTCGTAAACCCTGTTCTGCCATTCATTTAGTCAAGCTCATCAAGTATGTTATGCACTGTTTCCTTCTGTCCCTCAATCTGTCCTGTGAGTATCAAATTTTCCAAGCCCTCCTTCCTCATTACATGCCCCAGAAATTTCAACTGTCTTGTCCTGATGTTAAGTATAATAAAATTTCCTCCTTGTTTCCATTTTTTCTAAAACCTTGTCATTGCTCTCATTTGGTCTATAGTACCCTCAGTATCCCTTCTGTAGAAACACATTTCTGTTGCTTCAAGTCTCTTCATCTTTGAGGCAATTGTCCAACATTCACTGCCATATAGGAGGGCTGATATTATGTAACAGTTCAGTACTCTTTTCTTTGTTTCCAACAAAGTTTTTCTGTCTCTTAATACTCTGCTTAACTTTTGGAATGCATCTTTAGCTATCCCAATATGTCTTTGCATTTCAGTCTCACACTTTCTGTCCTTTGTTAGAACACTTCCCTGATATTGGCTGGCTCTCTACTTATAAAAAACTTGTTACAAAATCCATAAAAGTAACACCTAGTGTGGTGAAACTGTGATCCTATTCTTCACAGGAGAGTAGCACTAACAAAAAAAAAAAAAAAAAAAAAAAAAAAAAGAAGGAATTACCACAGATACTACCCCTGAAAGTTCACTGTCAACATTTACAGCTTGTTAGTAAAAATTAAATTGGTTTCTAGATAAGTAGCTCATTTCCTTTGTTTGTATATGAGTGTATAAATAAAGACAAAAGGAAAATTTGCTTTGATAAAGTTCATCTGAGAACAAAGCATATCAACTAGGATAAGTTTTGCTTCTGTCTTTAGTCATTTTGTACTTTTACAGATATATTTTAGTTATATCTGAAATTTTATATATATTATATATTAGGTTGTCACACATGAAAAGATACATTTTTTGGTTGCTTGGTTGGTTGATCTGGTTGTCTAACGAAGTAAGCTCCTTAGTATATGAAAAAACTTTGACATTCCTGACTTTTTCTTTCCAAATAATTTTTCTTTCAATATATTGTTACTCATAAGCCCAATGAAATTGATTACAATAAAACAATGTCAAGTAATCTTACTGTATGAGTACAAACTGGGAAAAAGAACTAGTTTTGCATCAAATCATTACATGCAATGATAAATGGATACTCTTTGACAACAGTAAGAGAGTAAGCTAGTAGCTAAATGCAAGTGAATCACCAAAATAATACCCCAAACCTCCACTGCACATTAAAAAGTTAATGGTTACTGTATGGTGATCTTTCAAAGGAGTTATTCATTATTCATTCTTGCCTCAAAGGAAAACAATAATAGGAACCTTGTATTGTGGAGAAATTGAGTGTATGTATAAAAAATTGAAAAAGAAACATGCTAGACTTGTGAATAGGGATGGCCCAATTTTGGTGCATGACAATGCATGTCCACATGCTTCTCAATCAACTGTCCAAAAGCTGCATAACCTGAATTATGAAATTTTGTCTCATCCTCCATATTCATCTGATATATCAATGCTGAACTGGTTTGTCATCTCTCATCACAGGACCTTTTCTCAGACAAGCAACATGGCTTTCATTTCTCGAGATCAACTACTGCTGCACTAATGATAATTGTGGAAAGAGTCTATCATGCTCTAGATAAAAACAGTGAAGCCTGAGCTGTAGCATTGGACATCTCAAAAGCCTTTGACAGTGTCTGGCATTGAGGTCTTCTCCCAAAGCTGAAAAGTTATGATATTTCTATGCATGTTTTTGAGCTGATCCAGTCATTTCTATCAAATCATGAAATGAAAGTTGTCCTGAATGGCAACTCATCTACAACCTTTTGTACTAATGCAGATGTTCCACAGAGCTCCATCCTTGGTTCTACACTGTTTACAATCTTCATTAATGACCTCTTTGATAATATCAGCTCTCAACTTGGCATCTATGCTGATGACACTACCAAAATCTCCTGTCTCGATAGTAAGGCTGATCGGTCAGACAAGGTCAAAATGGCAGCCAATGTACAAAATGACCTCAAGACTGTCGTTAACTGGAATAAAAGATCAATTTTAACACCTCCAAAACTAAACTGCTCTCCGTTAATCATCAAAACCTGGTTAACATGCCTTGGAAAGATTCTGTAAGTGTTGCTTATATGCCATCCTCAAAATTCATTGAATGTCAGAGACATTGGAAACAGATGTTTTAAAGTTGGTTGGCATGCCCAGCATTGAGACAGAAATCCATAAGCAAAAGTTATGTTGGATGAATCATTTGGTTAAGCGCAAACCAAAATAACTACTGTATGGACAGCTAAAGGCCAAAACATAGAGGAAAAGCATGCTTTAAGGATTCAATAGACAAATCATACACAGTTTTTAAAATCTATCAGGATAATTGGGAGAGTGATATTATTGACTCATTAAACTGGAAGAAATATTTATGAGAGAGCAAAGCACTTTGAAGAAAATAGGTGCAGTTATGCAAAAGTGAAAATGGCTACAAGAAAGAGACTGCTGATGGTTGATGAGAATAAATTTATTGTGTGTAATATTTATAGCCATATTTGTAATAAAGTATGTAGAAATAGGTCTTGATTGGTTAGACATATAAAATCTTACAATGTTGACATACAATCCAATAAGCAATCAAAACTATACTTTTTTTGTATCATATCTGCATAAAAAAAGTGTAAATCCATTTCAGTGCTTAAGAGTTGGTTGTAGATCAAACAATTTATAGGTCATTTGTACATATTTCACATATTTTATCTATTTTATTCAAATTTATTACTCTCTAATCTAATTCATATTTAATTTTAATTTTTTAGCCTAATATTTCAATTTCTACAGAATAATTTATTTTGCATAAAGATTTAATATATAGATAAATTCAAATAAATAAACTTGTGGTCATAGTATCTCAGCACAGGAATTTCATTCACCATCTTCTTAACCTTCTCAAAAGCCTCCTTGCATGTCTGAGATCAAGGCCATGGGATGTCTGTCTTTATAAGATGGCAAATTGGAGACATCACCTTGGAGATATGTGATAGGAATTTTGCACAGTAGTTCACAAACCTCCTAACTATTGAATTCCTTTCACATCTGTTGAACGAGCCATCTTCCTAATGGCTTTTATCTTCACTGAATCAAAGTATAACACTTCACTGGTTATTATATGCTCCATGAAAGACGCAGTTTGTTGCAAGTTCACTTTGTAGGGGTTTTGATGTATTCCCCATTCTTGGCATCTCTGCAAGAGTCTCTTGAGCTTTCCTTCATGGTCAGCTGTGGCTTCTTCCATAGTTTTTCCTCTCCCAAACACCTGAATATCATCAGTCTTTTTTAACACTCCCTCCAGATAAGAGATGTTATCAAATACGGCCTTCTGAAAGATTTTGCGTGCTGGAGTAATTCCAAATGGTAACACTTTCCACCTATACTGGCCAAATGGAGTAGTGAATGTAATCAGACAACTGCTTTCCTAATCAGGCCTCAGATGCCAAAATCCATCTTTCAGATCCAGGGTGGAAAACATTTTACTGTCTGCAAGTTCGGGCAAACGATCTTCAAAAACACAGGTAACTGAAAATGTTGCCTTTTTAGAGCCTTGTTTAGCAGCTTTGGGTCTATACAGACCCACAGGTTCTTGCTAACCCATGCTATTGGTTCATTATCTGGCTCAATGACCTTTTTTCTACTTGCCTCTCCATCTATGCTTTCAATTCCCACTTGACAGCTACTGAAACCCTCTGTGCTACTGCAATATGTGGTGTTATATTTGGGTCCACCTCCAAATGTACCACACCAGGTAGTTGACTAAGCTTTTCCTCAAATGTGTCCTCAGATTCCTGGAGAACTGGATCCAACTATTGTGTGTTCACCCTCTTTTCCTGTGAGACTCTAGCCACCATCTGGAACTCCTCCTTGTTCACACTGACCAGGCCCATTTTTGTAAGGTCATTGCACCTAAAAGTGAATGCAAATCATTCCTCAGAATCACAAAATTTGTAGCATACTTCTTTCCATCTTTTGTTACACATGGCAAGGGTCTTATCAGATGCCTTCAGATTTCTCTGAACATGTTTGATACTTAGCACCAAAGCTCCACTATCAAGCTGAAACAAAATTATTTTATCTTTCAACAACATTTCAACCCAAATTGTCCTGTGGGCCAGACTGCTTTCCTCTCAGTCACAGCTATATCCATGTGCTCAAAGTCTGACTGACTACTACTATTATCTCCACTAAGTTGCTGTGTGCACACTGCCCGAACCAGCTTCTTTATTGACATGCATTTTGCTGTGAAATGATTCTTGCCTCGACATTTCAGACACGTTTTTCCATAAACTGGATATTGCTCCTAACCTGGTTCATGGTGAGAAGTACAGAACTGGCACTATTTTCTGAGTTTTGGCTTTCTCCACAGATTCTTCTGCATCTTAGTAGTGACCTTGTATACTTGTTCTAGTCTCAAAGCTTGAAACTGTTGAGCAGCATCCTCCATTAGTTTGCAAATGTCATTGCACTCCAAATCTAACTTTTAACAATGGCTCAAAATTGTTAATAAGAGAGTCAAATTCCAATTCTTGTTGGGTTTGTTATATTCACTTATGTGCAATACCCTTGAGAAAGATATGAATCCACCTATTCTTCCCCCATCTATGGGTTAATTAGTAAGACTTATATCATTAAATCATTGTTATTTTTTTAAAAAATCTTACCTTGTTACAATCTAAATATATTTCCTGGCTTTAAATAATCTACAAAGTTCATTTTCTTCTGATAAGGTATAGAAAAATAATTAATCAATAAAGATCAAAATCTATTTGTTGTGAAGTGTTTTCTCAGAAAAATGATTTCTTAAGTTTATATATAATTGGGAAGAGTTTTTTGGGAAAGAAATCTTTTCAAAAATAAACCTCAAGTTTGGTATGTGTTTAGCATAGATAAAAGATCCCCAGTGTCCAATTTACTAATTGGACACTGAGGGTTTTTTTTTATGTAGGGTTGGGGAGATAATTTGGTGTTTTTTATGCAAGGATCCCTTTGGAACTAATCTAAATGCATATGTAATGAAATGTTTTTATTCATTATTGAGGAACACATTCTTTCAGACAATTTATTCTCTGGCCTTCCACAGGTGCACAAAGATACCTTCTTTAATGTTCAAAATAGTCATTATCCTTCCAAGAGTTGTTCAGACAACTAAATTCATTCTTTGTGTTGCTGATGTCATTACCAGACAATTTATTCTATGGCCTTCCTTCGGTATACAAAAATACTTTGGCAATCTTGAACCTTCATGCCCACAAAAAACAGTCTCAAAAGTGTGGTTTTTCCCTAGACACCATTATTATTTTAACTACTGTCATTTCTTGGCAACATTTGTATTAAAAAGCAATGATTAGAATTGTAATAAAACTTAAACATATGATGAAAGTGAATTTATACATTTTGTTTTGTTCTTGAGAGTTTACAACAAAAACATAAAACACTATTTATTAGATTGTTTATTTACAAGAATAATTTTATATTTACAACATTCCCAAAACTAATACAATTAAAATTCAATGTAATATTTATCATTTATAAAGAAATAAATATGAAAACAATTTTTTATTCATAAATTTATAAACATTTACTAAATTATTAAAATATGTGAACCATTTATAAAGAAATCCCTGTTATTTACCATTTTATAAAGTTCAAATTGACTGGCAGTTAGCCAAAGTTTTGCCAACCATTCCAATAAACAATCTAATAGTGTTTAATACTTGGTGAAAAGAAAGGGTAGCTAAGTTAACAAATGGTTCGGCTTATTCCCAGCAATGCAAGCCAAAAAGATAATACCATTCTCAGCCAATCATGTAACATAGGTTAACCCATATTTATAGACAGAGATGCTGTCCCGTTACTTCATTGCTTAGCAAAAAAAAAAAAAAAAAAATTTGAAATCCTCACTAGCCTAATTTATACATCCAAGAGGATAACATATAGTTTCCTTAAATTTTCCCACTCTCTAGAAATGTTCTTTATTATTTAAACCTCATCCCAGCTTTCTCTCTTCAGGTATGGTTCACTATACCAAATTAATATCGAATCCATTGCTAGGTCTGCTGTTAAGAAAGTTGGTTCAGTGTGTCATGCTAGACAATTTTTTCCCCAGAATATATTTTACATATTTATAAGTTTACCATTTGTCCATGCTTTGAATATTGTTGCTGTTATCAAGTAGAGTACTCCCTGGAATTGTCAGATCAGCAGATGGTAGCTTAGCTTTTATAGTGGTACCTCATTTACATACAATACTACACCTCCCTGAACCGAAATGGCCTTATGTCATTCATTGTTCTTTGACTCCTAATTATTCTTGGGAATCTGTCTTTCTTAGTGTGTATCTAGATTTCTTCTTATAGGGGACCTAGGTCTAAGTTCATTTCCTTCTTCTGACCTCCGTGTTAGGTTTCTAGCCATAGATTGTTCAGTTTCACTACTGGATACATTAGCCCCCTACTCCACTTCATGTTCTTCACCTTTAGATTCTTCATCCATTTCTATATCCTTGGGTTCCATTCTGCTTCTGAATTGATCCGCATGAGCCAGTACATTTTGTCCATTTTTCGTTAGTATTGCTGTGTTGCATCCTTTCTGTACTATAAAGTTTGCCATCTCTGGATTAGATTCTTTGTCTTTTTTATGCCATACACTTTCACTTGTTGAAAATGACATTATTAGGGGAGCTCTAATCTGGCTACCCATTGTTGCGGAAGGACTTTGTAATCTGCCAGTATGTGGAATTGTCCTATAAGTAACTCTATATTATCATTAGATGGGGAAAATGCTTTGAGTCCCATATTCACAGTCTACACCATTCTTTCTGTGATTCCATTTGATTATGCGTGGTAAGGTAGTGTATTATATGAAATGCATCCAATATGCTTTAGCCATGGTTTCAAATTTTCCTCACAAAATTATGGCATGTTATCTGAGACCAAAGTTTTAGGCATCTCATTCCTTGAAAATATTGTTCTTAATATTTGTTTTACACTGGTGGCTTTTCTGTCAGCAACCTTAATTACTTTGGGCTGTCCTAAAAATGAGTTCACTAAAATTAAAAATAGCCCCATGACTTTAATATAGACATGATCTATGTGTACCTGAGCCCATGCTTCTTTTTCTTTAGGCCATGAGTGAATTTTGTTTTTTGTTTTGCCGAAAGTTTTTTATTTCAGCATATTTTGGGCATCTTTTTACATAGTCTTATGCATCTTGAGAATATTCTAGCCACCATGCTTTAATATTAATCTCATGTGTATCACTTTTATACCACAGTGCACATCATTGTATACACCATTTAGTACTTCTTTTCTTAAAATTTGTGGGTATATTATAATATCTCCATTGCATATTATATCTTTCTCTACAATTAACTTATGCCTTGATTCTTTGTAGGGTCTTTCTGCCATTGTGTTTCTTTTTATTCTTTTTGACATTTTACTTAACACTGGATCTTGTCTGGTTTCCATTGTGAGATGATTTAGGGGTAACATGTCCCTTTCAATCTAGTGCAGTTTTTTATCTTCTGAATTTTCAGATGTTTCTAATTTTTTACAGTCAAAATTTAGTCTGGATCGTGTATCCATTTGTGGAATAGTGTTCCCCTTTATGCATATGATGTCAAAATCAAAGGCCATGTGTTTTATAGCCAATCTTAAAATTCTAGAAGATGTGACTTTTGGTAATTCCTTTCTAAGGTTAAATATAAACTCTAAAGTTTTGTGATCTGACTTTAACAAAAATTTTTCTCCTAACAAAAAATTTCAAGCTATTTCTGTGCTCCCTACTATTGCTAATGCGTCTTTCTCAATATTTGAGTAGTTAGCTTCAGCTGACTTTAATTTTTGGATGACCTTCTTGGGATAAAATTGTGGCAATAGCATGTTCACTTTCATCCTTAGTTAATGTCACTTTTTTTTTGAATCAAAGATTTTTGTAATCGATTTTCTTATTAGTGCCATTTTTAATCTTTCAAAAGCTATACTTTGCCTTTGAGTTCATTTAGATTCTGTATTCTTTTATCGTAATTCTGTAAATGGTTCTATTAAATCATTGTATCTAGGTAGATATTTGCTATAAAAATTGGTCAATCCCGAAAAGGATTCTAATTGTTTTTTTTATTTTTTGGTGCAGATATTTCTGATATTTTATTTATCAGTTTATTGTCCAGTGAAATTCCTTGTTTAGATGTTTGGTATCCCAAATACGATATTTTGTTGCAATTTAACTCCCATTTATTGTTATTCATTGTCATACCAGCATTTTTTAATTTGGTTTAAAATTGTTCAGTTTTCTTTTTAATTCCTCTTTACTGTAAGCACCTATGGCTATATCGTCTTGATACAGGATTATATTTTTTACCCCTTCCAATAGACCTTTTTCAATTGCCTTTTGAAAAATATGGCTTGAAGTCTTAAGTCCAAATGGAAGATGAGTCTATCTTAGTAAGCCTATCGGGGTATTATAGTGACTTCTTTAAATTTTCTATCAATTTGTATTTGGTTATATGCCGATTTCATACCTACTTTGTAATTTCTGCCTATCCTCAAATCGCCATTGGACTTTTGAATCACAACAATTGGTGAAAGTACCATAGGTAGAATGTGAATTGGTATTTTTCAAGATTTCAAATAGACTGGGTGATTATTTTCTTTTAGATGAATACTCACTTTATATCCTTTTAATAGTCTTAGGTCAGGTTCTTCTGACTTTATACAATTTATTAATTTTACCGTATTCACTTTTAAAATGTCTATTCCTAGGAGTCCATGATTTTTTGTGCATTCTACAACAGTGATGGGAATAATCTCAAAACAGTTTTTGTCTCAAAAGTTCCCTCAAAGGAGCCTAGAGTTTTGATGACAGATCCATCAAAATGTTTTAAATTAAGATTACTTTTTCTTAATTTGAGTTTAACCATTTTCCCCAGAAATTCCTTGAGATCAAAGTAACATTATTCCTCATGTCAACCTGCATAGGAAAAGTTATGCCATTCAATTTTACTCTCTAAATTTTGCAGGTGTTCTTATTGAATATAGTTCTGTATTTTCAGTGTGAGGGTTTATTTTCTACCCTTTCTATTTTCTTTTTGCACCTGCACACAAATTTAAAATGGTCTTTTCTTTTACAGTTTAAATATAATTTTCCTACGGCTGGACATTTGTTTTTGTTTCTTTCATGTTCTTTGTTGCAATACTTGCACTTAATAATTAGGATTTCAGTCGTGTTGTATGCTTCCACATTGTTTTTAGAATTATTAAATTCATTAATTAATTCTAATTACTGCAAGAATTCTACACTTGCTTCTAAATTCATATAATTCACTTGCAGCCATTCTAAGAAGTTATGTTTACATGTAACATCATACATGCCTTCAATTAATCTTAGAACGATCAAATCTTCGATAGACATATCTCTTGAACCCAGTTTTTCAAATTTGCAATATCTTGATGCTTCTTTCAATCTGTGTAAATATTGCATTATGGCTTAATTCGGATTCTGTCTATTTTTCCAGACATTTTGTTCTTTGTGCAATAATCAACTTTTTTTTGGTTACATGTTTCTTTTTATAATGGTTAAAATTTCCTATTTTAAGTCTTCCAGTATTTTGGGGTACACCATAATGGATATTTTCTTTATGGCTTTACATCATGCTGAAGCCAAAAATAAATCAGTAATTTCATTCTTTTCTCGAGAGGCTTTCTTGTCTTTCAGTTTCTTTAGCCTAGACAATGCTGTAAAATATCTAATCCAAGTTTCTATGTTCTCTGGCTCAATGAAAGTGGTTAGGGATCCTATCGGTGATGCCATATTGTTATGAAGTAGAGTAATCTCTGGAATAGACATCGTCAGGTCAACAGATAGTAACAGAAATTTACAATATTTTGATGCTTCTTTCAATCTGCATAAATATTGCACTACAGTTTCATTTGGGTTATGTCTGTTTTCCAGGATTTTTGTTTTTTCTGCAATAACCAACATTTTTTTGGTTGCATGTTTTTCTTTTTATAATGGTTGAAATTTCCTATGTTAAGTTTTCCAGTATTTTGGAATACGCCATAATGGATATTTTCTTTATGGTTTCCCATCCTACTGAAGCCAAAAATAAAACAGTAATTTCATTCTCTCCTCCAGAGGCTTTCTTGTCTTTCAGTATCTTTACCCTAGCCATCGCTGTGAGACATCTAATTCAAATTTGTACATGCTCTGGTTCATCCAAGGCAGTTAGTGATCCTATTGGCGATAACATATTGTTGCTGGTAAGTCAATTGGCATTCACTGTGGCATACTGCTTTTATAGCTGTACCTCATTTACATACAATGCCACAGCTGTCATGTATGGTCCAGTGCTCCTGATGTATATTTAGAAATTCTTGATAAAATTCAAAAAAGAATCACTAATATTATTGGTTCTGACCTGGCATCTTGGCTTCAGTCACTTTCCCATAGCTCTAATGTAGCTTCCCTGCGCTTTTTCTATAAATACTTTCATGGTAATTGTTTGGACAAATTTTTCACCATAGTACCTAGACTTTATGAATTTAAGCACAGTACTAGATTGGCAGCAAGGTTTCATCTATTTACAGTTGAACTGGCTAGATGTAACTGTAAATTCTATGGTAACAGTTTCTTTTCTCACACTTCTCGCTTGTGGAACTCTCTTCTGGCTACCTGCTTTCCAGCCAACTTTGATCTTCAAAAACTTAAGTCAATCATTGTCTACTGTCTTCTTGATTCCTTTTTTATTGTTCTCACTCCTTTCCTGTTTTTTTTTTTTTCTTATTCTTTCACATTCAATAACCACTTGTGTCTGAGTGGCTTTACTGCCTTGCATGGGGTGAAATGATTAAAAAAATTAACATTTGGATAAAACTTAAGATACTAAAGTTTGACTTGATGGCTGGTTTCATCCATATAATTTTTTTCCACATTTGCATTGGATACTATGAATAAAAGTTTTTGTCAAACCCTTTTTTCTCAAGGGAGCAATTGGAATTACTTTAAACATTGATCTGGAATTAGAATAAAAAGCATTGATAGCAAATGTCCTGAGTCCATCATAAAAATACAGGATGTGGAATTAGTAAATACTGAACACTTCAAATACTTTGGTGTATGGATAAGTTATAACAAATTTACTGTTGTAGAAAAATAAATTGAACATAGAATAGGCTGTGATAAAGATAGATTTAACCAACACTGCAAATTGTTACAAAACCAAAACATTAATCCAAAAACTCAAGTCATGTTCTTAAATAGACTCATTAGATTGGGACTTTCATATGGGTGTCATGCATGGTGCCAAACCCGTTTCTAAGAGAAATGGTAAAAAATTGCTTTCAGGAAGTGAAATATATGTGTATTAGCAAAGAGTATTTTTCTTTGAATATTGTGGACTGGTATTATAGAATCACAAAGAAAAACTGTACCTGATGATAGAAACCACATCACCTGAGGACTACCAACAGCAGCAACAACTAAAATGGATAGCACATTAAAGTGAAAATAATGTCACTCAAGATTTTGATATTCCACATTACTAAAAGGTTAGGAAGGAAACCCTCATCTATACTGGAAAGAGCGATAACAACTACTGGACTTTAGAAATCTATTTTCCTGAAAAATTGTTTTAAGTGAATGATTTTATAATTTTAAATTGAAAGCAGTACTAGCTGCTCGGTCAATGAATGCCAAATGTTTCCTTGTAGGGAAACAGCTAATATTACCATTGGTTGATTTTTTTTTTCTTCAAAGGAAGTGAAAAAAAATAAAAATAAAAATAAAAAATATAGAGATATTATAGTAAATAACAATAATAAGAATATCATAGTAAATAAAATATCACAAGAGTATCATAATAAATATCATAGAATATCAAGAATATCATAGTAAATAACATATCATAAGAATATCATAGTAAATAACATATCATAAGAATATCATAGTAAATATCAAGACTATCATAGTAAATAACATATAAGAATATCATAGTAAATATCAAGACTATCATAGTAAATAACATATAAGAATATCATAGTAAATATCAAGAATATCATAGTAAATAACATATCATAAGAATATCATAGTAAATATCAATAGTAAGAAATTCTATCAAGCTCTCATTTAATTGGAAACAGATTCCTTGCAGTTTTAGTTTTTGTTGCTAATGAGAACAGGTGGGGATTATTTAGTCATTTCTCTAATGGCAAATTCCTGACGTAGCTTGGTGAGATTAAAAACTAGGTGAGAACTATCAATTGCTGGTGACAGGCCAACTTGTAATGATGCAGTATTTTGAGATTTTTGGCAATAAGCTGAATGTTGAATGTAGGAGAGTTGCAATGGGAGTTGATATTAAATAGAACACATCAAATACCAAAAATATAAAAAGAAATTGTTTAATATTTTTTATTGTATGTATGTGGGTGTGTATAAGATAAGAATGAAACAGAAAAATAAATTGCTTTTCCCCTTTGTCTTTTTTTTATATATTAATAACTACATCCTTTACCAAGTATTCCAAGATATAGAACTTGAAATAAACCTTTCAAAAACAGAAACTATGATCTGGAATTGCAATGAAAGCAATAATGACGCATACCCTGAATCTATCGTAAAAATTCAGGATGTGGATTTGGCAAACACTAAAAAGTTCAAATACCTCGGTATATGGATCAGCTATAACAAATTTTTGTATAGGAGAAAAGGAAGTTGAACATAGAATATGCTGTACCAGAGGTAGTTTCACACAACACCACAAATTGCTACAAAACCAAAACATTAACCTAAAATCTCAAATAATGTTCTTAAATAGCCTAGTTAGATTGAGACTTTCATGTGGATGTCATGCTTGGGGCCAAACCTGTTCAGAAATATCTAAACTGTCAGCTGCTTACAACCACTTTCTAAGATCAATAGTTAAAAATGGATTTGAGGGAGTGAAGCCTGTGGGTTTTGATGAAAACCATACTTTTTCGAACTTTGTGGACTGGCATTATAGAACCACAAATAAAGAAGCATACCAAATAATAGAAACCACATCACTTGAGAATGCATGGATATCACATATAACTCAAAGAGAAAATAATGATATAATTATGATGTTGACATTCCACACTACATCAAATAAAATGTTAGGAAGTGATAAGAGCTACTGGACTTAAGATTTTTATCAATTTCAACTGAAAGTATTACAAGCTGCTCAGTAAATGAATGCCAAATGCTTCCTTATAAGGAAATGTTTAATATTATCATTAACATTTAAAGATAGTTACATAGATATAGAGGAAGTATGGTGGAGTATTGGTTCAGATTGAGGAATCGGAGAGCCAAGTTCAAATTCCACTCGCATCCATTATATTCACTTACATGCTAATACCATTGGGAAAGGTATGAATCCTCTTCTTCTCCTCCCAGCTATGGGTAAATAGCAGGACAGACTGGGTTCTATAGCCTTGGATGGCAAATGGTCTACTGCCTCATCAGTCATGTATTGAAAGATGCATGATCACCTAAGCGTGTATCACGCATGGCACTCAATTAATTACATACAGATTCAATGTTATAACAGTGAATATTTCAGATCAAAATACAGATTATAATGATGTTAGGTTACAGACTTATTGATAGAATCTCACATATACATTATTGTATATTGTACTGTATCTATTAGCCATTGTACATACACAACTTAAAAAAAAGGTTTACTTTGTGATATTTCATGTGAAAGAATCAAAATATTGACTATAATTTGACAGCACTCTATTTTTAAGCTCTGACAGAATGGCACATTTATCTCTTGTCTGTAGAATATTCATACTGGTTCCTGGCTGCCTTTTTTACATGCCTTTTATTGATTTATTCAAATGAAAGACTCTTTATAGACAGATCTGTAACTTGGAGTTTCATGATATCAGTGTTTGAAAATCCAGTTCCTTATCATATGTGGCCTGCAACACATAAGAGCAACTGTGAAGAATGGTAACATATATTGGAATTGGATTTTGGTTCCCTGCTTGAAGCATTTTTTAAATCAGTTTTAGATTGGGCTGATGATTTCATTTTGTTCTTTCATCTTTTTTATATGATCATGTATTATTAGGTTATGAAAATATTTTGAGAAAAGGCACAGGAAAGCCATGTCAGGTTGGTGAGAAAGTGAGATGTCAGGTTAGGACTGATAACATTGCAGACTCTCCTTTGAATTTTGTTGAGGATCTAGAGATATATAGCTCTTGATATTTTTACTTCACATCATGTCACATTTGATAACATTGCAGACTCTCCTTTGAATTTTGTTGAGGATTTAGAGATACATAGTTCTCGTTTTTTTTATTCCACATAATGTCAGAATCTTGTTCAGAAAAGTCCTGTATCAAGGTTTGTAACTCATGGTTATTAGTTCCTGCAACACATGCTACATTTTCAAAATTTTAAAGGAACCTATTCTAGTGTCCAAACTATTAAAAGAATAAAATGTAGGAAATCTTCTCACCTTTTACTCATCTAAGATCTTTTCAAATGTGATACTTTTAGAAAAATGTACCATTATTATAAATAGCCATATTGAAACCCGTCCACCATGAGGGACAAATTTGTCTGAAAAGACAGTGTACAATAATGAATGAGTAACATCAAAAATCTGTTACCCCTGTAGTTAAACTTGACAGGAATTAACATATGGGAATTTCCCCTTGCCCCATAAAGAAAAAATAATAATAAAAGAACCATGCATAAGAAAAGAAGAATTATGAGTTGGCATGAAGCTGAACAAAAAGAATTTGTTTATTTATAATAGTTGGTTGATTGGTTGGTTGATTTTATTTAGTGGCATATCAACACCTCTATGGATCATGGTCACAAGTCCCATAACTCATTAGAGTTGTAGTGGTAACACATGTACTACAGCTGCAGTAGAAGAGGTGTGTCTTAGGCAAGATCGCCTGACAGAGCTCAACCCTTTCCAGACTGGTTTGAATTCAGATTTTTCCTTCTCCTAGACCAAGGCTATAGAACCCTGTCTGTCCTGTTATTTACCCATAGCTGGTGGGGAGAGAGATATATACTTAGAAAAAGGTATGAATCTAAGTGAATGCAATTAGAACTCAGCTCTCTGACTCCTCAATCCAAGCTGCAATCCATTACTCCACCATGCCTCTATGGGTTATTTAATGCCAAAATCTAAATATTTTGAACACAATTTTATGGCTTCAGTAAATATAGTTTGAATGCTTTCAACTACACATAAAATGTATTGTTGGTCATTTTACTATAAAATGTATTGTTGGTAATTCCACTATAAAAAAATGTATTGCTGTTATTTTTACTATAAAATATATATTATTGGTATTTTTACTATAAAATATATATTATTGGTATTTTTACTATAAATATGTAGTTTTATACTTTCATAGTGTTTTGTTTTTGTTTGGGGGTTCACTGGGATCCTAACTAATGCTACAACCCCAGTCAGGGTGGATCTGGGAACAAAAGCAGTTAAGAGGTGGTTCCATGTTCCTTAAAACCTCCAAAGTCAAGATCAGAGGCCTTGGTGCTAGATGTAGTTGTCATACCCAGGATTCAATTGGAAATGAAAGATGGGTATAAAGGCATTGCTCAAATAAATAAAATAAAGCTGTGTAAAGAAAAAATGTTCTTGTAAAAGAGACTTAAAATTAAAAATGTCCTTTGTAAAAGGGATACAGTAAAAGTTTTCTAATGCTTGTGAATGTTCTGACTTGTCAGCAGTCTAGGTCAAACATAGCAGTCATGAAGAATGTTGTTGGTGAGGAAGGCTGAATGAGGAATTTTGATAAAAGTGATATGATGAATGCTTGGTCTGCATTTCTTTGAAGTTTATTTCAGAACAAAAATGTTCCTTTTAACCTTCACTTATTTTGTCCAAAATTTCTTTAGGAATCTTCTTGTTCTTAGAGGCAAATGTTGTTTATTTTTTTCATTTCACCCCAAGCAAGGTGATAAAGCCACTAAGACACAAGAGATTACCAAGAGTGAAAGAAACTGAGAAAACATTATTCAGAAAGAAGAATAAAAGAACAGGATTAAAAACACAGAAGATGGCAATTGATATTGCAATCGTAGTTGACATGAAAGCAAGAATCTGGAAGAGAGTTCTAAAGATGAGAAGTGCAAGAAAAAAAACTATTAGAATAGAAATTACAGTTACATCTATCAGTAAAATAATGACACCTAGATGCCAATCTAATACTACCCTTAAATTCATCAAGTTGAGCCACCAACAAAGAAAGCTCATCAGAACAGTTGCCAAGAAAATATTTATAAAAAATGTCTCAGGGAAGCTACATTACAGAAATGGGAAAATGATTGTAACTTAGATACTGTTATAGTGGAACACACCTATTCTATAGTTAATAGACTCTCCTACCTATAATAAGTAGGAGTAGTAGTAGCAGTCGCGGAGTTGGTCAGTCAGTCGATGTTGGACGACCATTAGTTGGATATTAAAGTATCAACCACCCCAACTAGATTACTGCATCATTACCTATTATATCAAGTTCCTAACGTTTTGTACGTCAAACCTATTTTAGGACCGACTTAGTACAAATATAAGCCTCCACTGTGAAACCACTACATAACAGATACCATATCAGGACTGATAACATTGCAGATTCTTCTTTGGATTTTATAAAATATCTTTAGGTGCATAGCAGTAGTACCAAACCAGATGTGGAATGGTAGCCTTATAAAAATGCAAGATGGATTCTGGCAAGAAAAATTGTCTAGCACAATATGGAAACAACTTTCCTTGCAGAAGATTTAGCAATTGATTCAAAATAACCATTCCATAACAGTGGAAAACATTAGACCAAGATGTCACAATAAGTTATTCTCCTAGAGGTTAGCATCAGTCATTTTAATGGAAAGCAAAAAAAACATTCTCCAAGACAAAAGAGAACAGTTTAGATTTGGAGGTGTTAAAACATTATTTTTTATGTTATATTTCTCAGCTGTCTAAGGAGGTACAGATGTGTGGGTGGCAAATTTTAGAATGAACCAGTGTCAGTTGTTTAAGCTCAGCTAAAAGCCAAGAATTCAAATATAAATTTTCTAGACAGCAGACTTTCCCTACTTAAATATTGGCATAACACAATCTTGTTCACTCCAATTCCAATATGTTGGCTGTAGGACTTCGAAAAATTAAGCTTAGTAAATATTAAAATCAAATATATTTGAAAAGGCATATTTAAAGTATGCATTATGTTAAAATATCTGAGAAATTCTTTTCTTAATGATACAAAATCTTGTCTACACTTTAACAAAAATGTAAAAGTACAAGCAAGAATAAAGATAAAGAAAGCTATTAATAAATGCTAAAATTTGTATTTTTTTTTAGCATCACATTAGAAGGTCTGACCTGAATGAATGTACTTAATAAAGAATAAGCATTAATAAACAAAACTAAAGAAAAACATAGATTTATTTTTATCATAATTTAAAACTGATTTATTATTTTAATAACTACCACTCCAGCAAATACCTGACTCCACCTGCTGTCCTTTACAAAAGCCAGATCAGGCCAAAAATAGAGTAATACTGCCATATATGGATTGGAGCTACCCAGTCTTCACATTCCGCTCTCAAAGTGTCCAAAAGTGTTTCAATGTCCTTGTGGGTGATGAATTATTTTCCACCCAATAACTTCTTTCTCACAGATGAAATGTTGCAAGCTGCTGTTTGCACTATCATGATTTTCATGGAAAGTGTTCAGATGAACTACATTCCATAGTTCTACCAGACCTAACCTTCATGGCCAAGACCAGCCATGCCACACATATTGTAGTGAACCACCTTAATTCCTTTTTTACTCCTTTGGTGAGATGTAAGTTCCACTCAAGCAGCAGCTTCTCATGAACCAATGCCTTATGGAATCAACTCCCAACAGGATGCTTCCACGGTCAGTACAATCTTAACCTGTTTAAGTCTAAAGTTAACAGTTATCTTCCACACATATCTGCACAAGCTGTGCCTTTCTCTGTAACCCTCTACCTCAAGTGGCCCTCAGTCCTTGTACATCATTGTAAAAAAAGGATATTATAGTCATCAGAGGCGCAGCAGAGTAATGGAGAGTGTCTTAGATTGATGAATTGGAGAGTCAAGCTTGAATTCCAGTTGAGTTTGTTACATTCACTTACATGCACATACCCTTGGGAAATGTATGAATTCATCTTTTCTCCCTCCAGCTATGGGTAAATAGCAAGATATACAGGTTCCTATAGACTTGGATTGCAACTGGTCTAGGAGAATAACAATGTATTCAAAAAACTTCCAACTATGTGTTAAATAGGTTAACCTGCAATTAGCCAAGTGTGTTTAGTGTGGTTACACCCCTGAAGACCTTGTCAGTTAGGGAGGGGTTCCATCAACAGGAGGGAGAAGCTCCTGGATTTAGATTATGGCCATTTTTTTCTTTGACTTATTACTTCTTTTTATTCCTCAGTTTTTCTTTCTTCTTTTCCATCCATTTTCTTTTTACCTCTCAAATTTTCTTGTTTTCTATCTTTTTCCTTTGTCCTCTCCTGTGTCTTTCTCTCCATTTCTCTTGCTGCTTACTCTTTTATATTTTTGGGAAATTTAGAATAAATTAGGATATAATATAATAATGTAACAGAACTGGTAAACTTACAAAAAAGAGCTTGTGCAAACATGGCTATTTTCAAATATTTTGGTTTAATTTCATACTAAAAAGAGATTTCTTAAATAACCATGTTCTAAATTTAATTTTAAGTCAGTTGTTTTTTTTTTTTCGTCACCAGTAGAAATTCTGCATCTAAAGTATATTCTATTGAGCCTTGAAATGATGTTATGTTCTTTATTTATTTCTTAAATTGAATTGAATTTATTTTCTATTTAGTATCTTTTCTTCTTTGTCTTACATGATTTTCTTTACCCCTGTATCCCCCCCTCCTAATACTTTCCCCCTTTTTCTCCATTTCTACTTTTACTTTCTTTTTCCTTTTCTTCTTTTTATCTTTTCCCCACCTATTCCTTTCTATTCTTTCTTTCTATCATCGCTTTTCTTTCTACTCTTTTTTCTCTTTCTACTCTTTTTTGTTTGTTTCTTTCTTTCTACTTTTTTGTTTCTCTTTCTTTCTACTCTTTTTTTGTTTCTTTCTTTCTACTCTTTTTTTGTTTCTCTTTCTTTCTTTCTACTTTTTTAATTTTTCTTTCTTTCTCTCTACTCTTTTCTTGTTTTTCTTTCTACTCTTTTTGTACCTCATTTTTGCTTTCTATCTTTTTCATCTTTTTTCCTTTGTTTTACTTCCTTTCTATCTCTTCTTGTTCCTTTCTTTCTATCCTTTTCGCACTTACTTTTTTCTTTCTATCCTCTCTGTCTTTCTTTCCTTTGTTTTACTTTCTATCTTTCCTGTCCTTCTCATCTTTCTTTCTACACATTTTGTCCCTTTTTTTTCTTTTTACTCTTTTTGTATTTCCTTTTTCTCCTCCTTTCTCTCTTTCCAATACCCTATTTTTATCCACCTGCCCCTAATTCTTCCTTTTGTCTATTATTTTATCCCAGCTGCCCATCTTCAACAATTTCCCTCAAATGCAAAATATGATTCTGAAGTTTCCACTTGGTTTCCTTTCTTATTTTGTTCATCCAGTAATTCGTTCATCACTAATTTTCTGCTTGTAGGATTTCCCCAGATTTTTTTTTAATCTTTGAATAAAATGACATTCTGAACAAAATTGTATTTTTAAAAATAAAAGGGAAAAATCATTGACATCTTTCATCCTTTGTTTTGTCTTGTATTTGTTTCATTTTATTCTGATCTTCTGTCTTTCTTTGTGTGCCAGTATTTCAATTACCTACTATAGTCAGTTTTTATCTATCTAAATCTATCTTGGTCTGTTCATATTTGTCTAAATCAATCTTGGTTTGTCCACATCTGTCTTAATCTATCTCAGTCTGTTCAGATTTATCTATCTTGGTCTGTTCATATCTGTCTATCTATCTTGGTTTGTTCCTCTATCTTGGTCCAATATTGGCTTAAGAAAATGCTTTAGTGCTTCATTATAATTGTTGTAATCTAGGGAAGGTTACCGAATAGAATAATCACATGAAGGTTGGTAATGAACGATAATACTTAGGGCACGAACAACACATATAAGATTCACCAGCGACACATAGAAGAAGTAGCCAACTGCCAGAAGTGAGTCAAGTGAATTCTACAATGAATCTCCAACTGCGGGATATCTACCAACCACCCCACACAGTCAGACGTGGCACAAGGCTGAATTTAATAGGGGATATCCAAGCCCATAGGCTCGGACAAAAATTCTTCATAGACCACGTATAAAATGGAATTAAGTAGCTGTTTCCTGAGACAAGACTCTGCCCTTCAACATAGCCTCATCTGGGGATCCTCTCTGCCTCCAGGCAGAGAGTTTGATCAGCACAGCTGAAGACGAATCTTTAACTGCAGACCAACATATAGTATTTACTACTGTATTTATGTGAATGGCGACATACCCATTATTATCTGTAGGTATGCTACAACAATAATCAAGCTATTTTGAAAACTGTTTCTGGGTGTTATATACAACCCATTTTTCATTACAAGTTCCTATTTGAATTGATCATTTTTATTCCATAACAATAGCATCAAGCAGATTTCAAAACATTGACTTATTTTGATTTTCATTGATTTTATGACCACCGATTTGTATAGTTTCTTCAATTTGCTCCAAATGCTCTGAAATTGTGTAAATTGAAGTCTTTAATTTTAGGGTTAATTCCAGAAAGGTATTGCAAGAGTTCTCTTGTAATAATTCTTTCAGCTAATTATTTGCAACTGTAACAGGATGCCCTCTGACCTGTTCATTTTACATGTTCTAAAAAACAATAACATACTGTACATTCTGAAGTAAAATGTTAACCCATATTTAATCAATGTTTTGAGTAGTGTAAAAGGCATTTTGACAAAGTTTAAACTTCTGCAAGAAGAGGATAAATATCACTTCAAATTGTAGTTTGGGACCATTAACCCTTTAGCATTCAATCCACCCAAACCCACCACATAAATATCGGCTCTTAATGTTCAAACAGTCCCTTAAATATTGGCTTTCAATGTTTATGTTGTATTGTTTTGTTCTACGATATGTGATCATTAGTCAACTTTTTGCCTATCTCTTTGTTTACTATACACTTTATATCTATTCTACTTAACATATGCAAATAGGTACAATACTATTTACCAATCAACTACACCTCCCTGAACTGAAGAGGTTTTATGCCTTTGGTTGTTCTTCAACTTCTATGACCTCTTCCCTCCTCTTCCCCTTGAGGTTTATGTCCTGTTCTTTTTTAATGGAGATCTTGGTTTCATTTCATCTTCTTCTGTGCCTGAGTCACTCCTGCTATCATCTATAAACTAATCTTCTATTGCATTGTCCTGATCTGAAGAACTCATCCTTTTTTCTCTGTCAAGATCTTCTTCCATCATGATGTCTTCCTCTTCAATTTTGGGTCTTAATTGGTTAGAATGGGCTATTAGGCTTTTTCCTTCCTTTCATATAATGGCTGTGTTATGTCCCCTTTGCATAATGAAATTAGCTCTCTCAGGACTTGCTACTTTTTTTACTAATACCACACTTCAATCTGCTGTAAATTGCTGCATGTATATTCTGCCATAATATATGATGACATAATGGCAAATAACGCAGGAAGTCACACAAACAATGAGACTTTGAGAGGTGATATTTATGAGGCAGGTTTGAACATGCTGAATGCTAACAGTTAATATATTAAAAATGTAATATATTATTATTATATTAAAAATGTAATATTATTATTATTTTTAATATATTAAAAATGGTGATTATTTTTAATAATCACCATAAATAAATTAATGCTATATAAATATCAGCTTTTAATGTTAAAACTACTGTGATGCGCCCTATGTATACTCTACTATAATATATGATGATGACACCACAAATAATGCAGTTAGTCACGCAAACTGATGACATCACAAATAATGCAGGAAATCATGCAAACAAGGAGATTTTGAGAGGTGATATTAATGGGGCAGGTTTGAATGTGTTGAATAATAAACAGTTAATAGGCAATTTGTATATATTAAAAATGGTGATTATTTTTAATAATCACCATAAATAAATTAATGCTAAATAAATATCAGCTTTCAATGTTCAAACTCTTGTAACTTGCCCTATGTATACTCTGCTATAATATATGATGATGACATCACAAATAATGCAGTTAGTCATGCAAATTGTTATACCAAAAACAGTGAGACTTTGAGAGCTGATATTTATGGAGTGATGTGTTGAAGGATTAAACATACTAATTGTTTTTGGTGAAAGATAAAACATCACAGTCAGTCTTACAAAATATACATGTAGATAAGAGAAATATTGAATATATATTACAATATAACTAAAACATAGTATAAAAAATATAAGATATCTGGTAGGCTAATTTTTATCTAGATACCATAGACTACCTGTACTTGTATCTGATGTAACTCCATAGTGAAATATTATATTTAGATGGGTGATATTTATATATCATCAAATATAGCAGTTGAAAATTAATAACAAAAATGTTTTATCTAACAAATTCAATCAATGAGATGCAAACAAATCTTGGAATGACTTCTTGAATTTTAAAATAGTCTTTGCTTAATATTTAAAAGTTTAAATATAATTTTTACTTGAAAATGTGATGTGTGATATACACAGGGGAAAAATTAAAATTACTAAAGGGAAATTTATAGTAAACTACAATTAAAAAGATATTTTAATTTTTTTTTTTTTATATAGATATTATTATAAACACATTCTGACCAAATACCCTCTGGTCATCCTCAGGTGTCCATTGATTGACTATTATGAGATTTGTTGATTATTGTGATATTTTGTCCCTGTGATGCCAGTTATTGCTCATTCCTGCTCAATTGATGCTTCACTACCTGATCCAAAGATTTAACTAACAATACCTAGATGATAGTAACACATGTATAACTAACTCATATATTCATTGTTCCAGAAGGGCATTAGTAGCGTGCTTTTGGAGTTCAAAATAATACAAGACTATTGACATTACTTATCTCAGAAATGAAATAATTATAAAAATGTTTTATATTGGGAAAGACAAGATAAAAATATTTTGGAATTCAAAGTAAAACCAATCTTGTATAATGTCATGATCACTTCTAGAGTTTAATTTTGAGTACAAAAATACAATGTCTTCCTGAATTGTTTAAGTGTTCTTGTAAGCTAGTGAGTTTGATCTTTATTGGATGACTCATAATTGTAGCCTTGTGTGAGATTGAACATAAAATATGTATCAGCAGTTGTTACTAAAATGTCATTCAGGTTGAGTATTAAATGTTGAAAGATATATGCTTGACTTCATCTCTCAAGGAAACTGACATGACACAAATGTCACTTTGAATGCATTTTTGATAGCATTGCATTTTAGGAATGCAGAACTATTAGAAATCATTTACTGTGAAGTTCTGCCATAATGCATTTTGATAGCAATTCATTTGCATTTCATTTGTATTTCAATGTATAACTATTGGAAATCATTTACTGTGAAGTTCTGTCATAAGTGATTTGCAATGCATTTCTCTTTGAATTGTTCTGTTTATTTCACTAATAAATCACTTCTAATACAGAGGTTCCCTGTTTCACTTTACTTGGTTTTAGTCACCTTCCATCAACCCCCAAAATATCTAATTTATAAATTTTGCTTGATAATTGTTCCAAATTGCAAGAGCAATGATACTGGAAATTCAGATATGCCAAAGAGAAGCTATTAAGTGCTTCATTTAAGTGAAAAAGAAAGTTCTTAACTTTAAAAGAGAAGAAAAAAATCAAATGCCAAGGTTGTTAGGAAGGAATCTTCATCTATCTCATAACTTATTGTAGTATATTGTAATAATTGTTCTCTTTTATTATTAGGTGTTGTTGTTAATCTCTTAATATGCCTAATAAGGGAGGAAAGAATTTTCTATTCATCACATAACTTTTATTATAGCATATTGTAATAATTGATCTTTTTTATTATTAGGTGTTGTTGTTAATCTCTTATTGAGCCTAATAGGAGCTATAGTAAAAACAAATCTTCTGGCACATAAAAATTCAAGATGAAAGGTCTTGACTTCATTTAATTATTAGTTAATCTCTTATTGTGCCTAATAAGATCTACGGTAAGAATATATATCTTCTATCTGTCACATAATTTTTATTACAGTATATGGTTATAATTGTTCTATTTTATTATTAGCTATGTTTGCTAATCTTTTATTATGTCTAATTTATAAATTAAACTTTATCATATGTATGTATGTATAGAAAAATGCATAGTATATATAGGGTTTAGTAATATTTGCAGTTATAGTTATGCTGGGAGACATATTCCTCTGTGAATAAAGGCAGGGAAACTACCATGCTTTTTTATAGTAAAATTAGTTTTATCATAAATTATATGTATTATTTCTGATAGATTCCCATTATAAATTATCCTGTATATTTCTATAAGATGCTCAAGAATGGCATAAAAATTTAAAAAAAAAAGAAAAAGGAAAAGTCTAATTATTTTTGTTTTGTTTTTTAGGTAATTTCTTTGTCTGCTATTTTTCCTTGCAAAAATACCATTCTTTGCAGGTGCGGAATCTGCTTCTTTGCGCCATTCTGCCTTCCCCCATTATGGGATGTCAAGCATCGGTGCCCAGCATGTCAGCGCTATGTAGGGACATTCAGGAGGCTTTGAGAGTTCCTTGGTTCCATATCGACCAATCGACACAACAGACAGATGAGCAACAACTTTACCATTTGATCAAAATATGTCAAAATTACTCTCATCCCCTCCTCTTATATTACGCTGATTCTTGTCCTGGCCTGTGACACAAATCTTATCTTTGTCCTACCCACAATTCCTAGCTTTTTATTTTATTCTGTTGCTTGCCAATAGGTGCTGGATGTTATATCTTTCATGGTTGGAGTTTTCTCTTAAAGCTTAAAACAAATTTTCTTTTTTTTTCCAAGTGAATTATAATTCAAAATTTTAATAAAGTGGAACACTATACTTAAAATATTTTAGTTTTCTGGTCTTATAAACTGATTAATGAAAGCTATAGTGCTCCAGAATTAAAAACAAAGCTTTTGTATTTTAAAAATGTCTTTCATATAAAAGCTTTTTAATTCCTGAACCCTTAATCCCTGTGCACAGCATGCATGAAAGTCTGTCATTTAATGAAATCCTCTGATTAAAAAATATTCAGCTAAACAAACAAACCTTGAAGTTTTTTCAAGGTGAACCTATTCAAAGGATGAATTTAAAAAAAAAAGCTTATCTTACTAACTTTGCAGTTTAAACACTGTGAAACAGTTAATCTATAAAAAAAAAAAAAAAAAAGCAAACATTTTAATATGGGGAAAAAAATCATTTTTTTAAAAATTAATTCCCCCAAGATGACAGGATTCTATTGAAGCTGTATACTATACAACCCCTTCCATACTGTTGAAACATTGCAAGCCTCTTACTGCTTTATCAATGTTTCCTTGGAAAGTGTTCAGTACATTCCTTAGTTCCATCAGCTCTAACCTTCACAGCTAAAAGCCACCATGACACACACATTGTAGCAAACCACCTTCATTTCTTTCATATACCATTAGTGTGATGTAAGTTCTACACAAGCAGTTTCTTCCCATGAACCTTTGCTTTGTGAAACTGACTCCTAAGAGGATGCTTCCCTGATCACTACAATCTTAACCTGTTCAAATCTAGGGTTAACTTTTATCTTCCCCATGTATCCCCATAAACTGTGCCTCTTACTCTGTATTGCTCTAGCTCGAGTGGCTCCTGGGCTTTGTACAGGGTGAACATCATTGTAAAAAAAAATGTGCAAAAATCACAAAATCTTTTGCTTAGAACTTTTCTTATATACTAATTTCTTTTTCAGACCTATGTACTCATCTTGGTTGTTATTGTCACTAAGATTTTGGCTGTTGAGTGAAAGATGCCTTTCAAAAAATAAGCAAAGTATTAAGACATGAGTAAACATAATTAGAAACAAAGAAAAGAGAGTGTTGAACTGCCAAGTAAAATCTGATCTCCTATATAGCAGTGAATGTTAGATGAAAAAGAGACTTGAAGTGACAGATATAGTTATATTGACTAAAGATGAGAATATCATTGACAGAACATGTGAACAATAGGGAAGTTTTAAGAAAAACAGGAACCACAAAGAAACTTATAGTTACAATCAGAATGAGACAGACAAAATTTTTTGGATACATAACAAGGAATAAGAGACTGGAGAATATAACACTCACAGGACATGATGAAAACAGGGAAAAAAGAAACAAATGTAGTTAGCCATTTCTCTACAAGGAAATATTTGGCATTCATCAACCAAGCAGCCAGTACTACTTTCAGTTGAAATGTATAAATTTTTCTCCTAAAACAATTTTTTTAGGAAAATAGGTTTTTCAAGTTCAGTAGATGTTATAGCTCTTTCCAGTATTGATAGGGTTTCCTTCCCAACCTTTTATTTGAAGTAGTAAGAATGCTAAGGATATCATGGACCAAGCGTGTGAGCAACGATGAGATCTTATAGTGGTTGCAAACAAGGAGGAGGCTTATACTTAATATCAGGAAGAGGCAGCTGAAGTTTCTGGGACATAATGAGGAAGGAGGGCCTGGAGAATCTAATACATGGGTCGAATAGAGAGAAAGAGAGACAAGGTTAAACAATGCGTGACATACCTGGTGGACTTAAGCAAGTGGATAACAGAATGTGGTCTGGAGGAGGAAGCAGAGGGAAGGAACTTGTTGAGAGTTGCAAGGGATAGAGGGAGGTGGAGAGCCATGATCGCCTACGTCCTAAAAGGACATGGCACATAAAAAGAAAAGAAAGAATTGAATGTCAACATCTTGATTATGCCATTATTTTCTAGTTACATCTGCTATCCATTTCAATTGTTGCTGCTGTTGATAGTCCTCAAGTGATGTGTTTCCCGTAACTTAATACAGTTCTTTCACATGAATTTGTGGCACCAGTCCACAATCTTCAAAGAAGGATAGTCTTTGACAAGATCCTCAGGCTTCACTCAAAGCTTTTTTTTTAACAAAAGTGATGGTAAAGGGACAAAAATTACTCAAAATAAAAAAAAAGATGATGAGCCATGATTACTTACATTCTTCTGAAAGGATACGGCACATAAAAGGAGACTTTCCAACCTTCTTCAGGTGTTTGCTATAGTTAATAACCTTCTTAGAATTTCAAACCAAACTCTTTATTCAACCTTCATTGTTTCCTTACAAAGGAATATAACTCACATCAATTAATTCTATCTAGTTAATCCGTCCTTTCGACATCCCTTGTCTCTACCATTGAGACCAGACTATATGACTATTTTGTACTACCCAATCCAGGGATTGAACTCCTGACTATCATGTAACTCATTGCTTAATCAACACTTTTATCCATTAGACCATATATCTTGTAGGACAATTCAATGGTGAAAATTTGAAACCTGAAACTTTAAACCTAATGTCACTTGTCTGTTTCTTCAACTAAAGAGCTTCATTTGAAATTCCAAGGCTACCAACGAGACACCTGAATAAAGCTAGAAGGCACAATAACCAAAACATTGTGACAGTAACAACCAAACTGAGAACACATATTCAAACAAATCAGTGTAGAATAATAATTCCACATCTCAAAACTTCAGACAGAAATTAGAATTTTTAACTCACAAGTATTTTTTTTGAAAATTGATTATCAAAATTATTTTGTTGTATTTTCTCGGAATATAAAGTACTAGCAGTAGAGCCCGGCGTTGCCTGGGGATGTAATAGTAAGAGATAGATCAAGTATCCACCATCATAAAGACTGAAAAATAAAATTGACAAAGATTATTGTTTAAGGTTGACGGACACGCATGTCTTAATTATTTTTTTTTTTTTTTTTTTTTGAATTGGTCAAACCCAAACTCAAACATTGTTTTCAATCGTTATGAGTCTACCGATTGAATAGAATTTTATTATAAACAATTGTCTTGTAAATGGAATTTTTAAACCATTCTGAATGTAAGAATAAAGAAAAAGTGTGCAAAACAATAAGAAACACTACTTGCCAAAAAAAAGTGAAGTTTTGTTGAAATCGGTTGAAAAATGTAGGAAATCCAATCCCATACATAAAGGAAGACACACACACACACACACATAAACAACCAACCTGGGTTTTATAATAAGTATAACTCGATATTAATAAGTATAACTCGATATGAGTTGTCCCCCTTTCATTAATGCCTCTTAATCGTGTTTTCAAATTGATTTCGTGCAAAAACAATTGTGTTTTTCCAATTTTTGGCACTGTCAGAACCACCGCAAGGTAATTTTACATAGTCCTGTGAAGTTTTGTTGAAATCGGTTGAAAAATGTAGGAAATCCGATCCAATATATAAACGTACAGACACACACACAATCTGTGTTTTATAATAAGTAAGATTAATTCACTAATCAATCATTTCTAACAATCTTATAAATAATAATTTTATATATAATAATATTAGATTATTATAATCTTGATAACAAGCAAATAAATTTGCTTCATTGATTTACTTGGACTGGAAACCTTGTCTGTGTTGCTTTGATCAAAATGTTTCAACTGGTGTTCTAATTTCAATGGTTACATGTTACATACAATAATCTTTGGGGAATAATTTATTAATTTTGGTGTAGTATTTCTTTCATCTTAATTTTTAGTTGCTTTTCATTGCAACAACTCAGACCATCAGTCTACAGCTATCAATAAACTTGCAAGGAACAGAGATAAAGAAAAAGTTCTTAACCAGCTTTGAACTCATAACCATTCTGTTTCAGGAAGCTGTTTTGCCATAAAAACTGCAGGATATCCAATTTTTCTATTTAAACATAGTCTGATCACTCAGTGTTATTAGTTTTACATACACGCCCAGTTCTTTCTAGTCTTCTCATTCTCTTTTATTCCCTAGTGTTTTAATGGCATTATAATATTGCTTGGGGTGAAGTGATTAAAGAAAAAAAAAGCAGAGAGCTTATAAAATTTAACACTCACAGGACATATTGAAGGTAGGGTGGATAGAGGAAAGCAGCACATAACCTACCTAACGAACTTGTGTAAATGGCTGGAGCAAGGATTAGGAGAGATAACAAGTGACCAAATGAGAACCAGTGTTTCAGTACAATTTGACTGTAATTTGACTATCAACACAGTTATTATGTTTGATCTGTTTTATCTAGAGAGAAGTGTTGGGTTAAGTGCCTTGACAAGATTATCCTGAAAAATAAAATATTGTTTAAAAGAAATGTATTTTTTCATCATCCAGCTATAGATTTATTGATGCACCTATATATTATTTTTTAATATTAGTATTTACTTGAAAAAAAAAAATTTTCTTAATAAATGTAAATATTAATTTTTATTATATTCTGGTTTTAAACAGTATTTCCAATTTTGGAAAAAAAAATGAAAATGCCATTTAAAACTAGAACCCCTGAAAACTGGAAATTTTACCAAGAAACTTCAAAGTCGGGATAAAATTGATATTTAAAAGTTAAGTAATCTTTACATATATTATCAACAGTCTATTTTTAATATTATTTTAATATTGAGCATTATATATAAAAATATCTGCTGTTTCTTAAATCTATATATATATATAATATTTTTTTGATAGTTATAATAATATTAATCACTGCAGTTATTTATATTATAAAATATCACTGAGTAGAGTGGCAAAGCTCTGCTTAACTGAGAAATGGTTACCAAGTTTGATACATAGTTATAATTAATATGGATCTCTGCATGTGAACATGGAGATTGTTCCAGTCACTCTCTAATTTTCTTTGCACTTCCCCTTTGGGATGCATCAAACATTGACCCTTACTTTACCCCTTTAAGTGCAAAGAAGAGGTGATGCCTGAAGAAGCAGGCTTTTGGAATTGAACTCAGATATTTTAGCATTTCTGAATCTAAAATGGGTGATAGAATAAAACTTTCTTGCACTTCTCACCTGTGGAACTCCCTTCTGGGTTCTTGCTTTCCTGTCAGGCCTTTTTTAGGCATCTGTATTTTGAATGAAATCAAATCATATAATAACCCATAATAAATCCATAAATAAAACTCACTCCATTAAATTAGTCAATCTCATCAGGTATATTAAACATATTTTAAAGTTTAATTTTAATAAAGTTGTTAGAACAAAATTTGTATATTTTTTTACCTTTATTAAAAAAACAAAAAACAAACTGGTTTGTATATTTTTCTAACTTTATAATTTAAATAATATTAATAATTTTTAAAGTAAAAAAGAAAATAATAAAATAGGGCTGTCAGTTCTGTTTTTGATCCAAAATATTCTTAAAAATTCAAAATACTTTCCCATATGCATTTACCCACAATACTGTATAAAAATATTAATATATATATGTGTGTATATATATATATATATATATATATATATATATATATATATATATATATATATATATATGTGTGTGTATAACATTCACTTATGTGTTAATACCCTTGGTGAAGGTATTAATCCTCTTCTTCTCCCTGCAGCTATGGAAAAATAGCAGGACAGACTGGGTTCTATAGCCTTGGATGGCAACTGGTCTAGGAGAAGGCCAACTCTGAATTTAAAACCTGCAGATGGTCGTTTGGGGATCTTGTGGCATGTAGTGCACCAGCTCTCTCTATTCAGCCCTTCACAAAGTATGGTTGGTTCGGCACAATACCTTCACCACTCTAATCAAATCATATGTGCTGGTGTCTGTGCTGTTGGTTCCTAGGAACTGAGCTGCTTGACTCTCATATGTTGAATATGATGGGAGAGTCCACCATATATATATATATATATATATATATATATATATATATAATGAATAAAAAGAGACAAGAGAAATCAACTATTCTTACCCAACGTGTTTCATCCTCTGAGTGACTATATCAAGGCAATGTAGGATTTATTTTGTTGCATGTGTTTATATACAAAAGAAAAGATGTCATTGATTTATCAAGGCTTTTAAATTTGAGAACGTTCATGGATGTTCATCAGGTGGTTGAAAGGTCAGTCAAAACATTTGAAAGACACTTGAATATTTGAAGATTATAGTCATCGGGAGAGTAAGTAAGGGGAAGGGAGTTCCACAGATGGGAAGTGCAGAAGAAGCTGTTTGAGAAGAGACAATTACATTTAACCATTTTGACAGTGAAAGAGTGAAACTGAGATGCCAGCATAGAAGCACATTTAAATTCATGAAGTCCAGGAACCAGCAACAGTAGCTTGTCAGAACAGTTGCCGTGAAAATATTTGTAGAAGAGACAGAGAGCCCACAGTATGTCTGTGGGATAGCGATTGTAGACTAGATGTCAGATCTTGCATACTCGTCTCTGGATTTTGTTAAGGACCTCGAGACGTATAGCGGGAGCATCAGACCATCTATGACAGCAATATTCCATGTAAGGATGGATGGTTGATTTATAGATTTGAAGGATGAACTCAGATGAGAAAAACTTTCTGGCATGACACAGAGAACCAACTTTCCTTGTAGTAGATGATGCTATTAATTCAATGTATTTATTCCACCTCATGTCATGTCAGTGGACAGCATGAGACCAAGCAAGCGTAATAAGGTGCTCTCAAGGAGTTGGGAATCAATCATTCTGATGGGAGGCAGGAAGGGATCTCTGTGGTAGGTAAAAGAGAGCAGCTTCGTTTTGGAAGCATTAAAGTTTACAAGCCATTTCCTACCCAAGTCAACCACAGATTGGAGGTCCTTTTCGAGATAAGCAGACAGATTAGTTTTGTCAAGTTTTTACTAGATTTACTATTGAGGTAGGAGTAAATAGTGGTGTCATCCCCATAGATGCCAACTTGGGAACTGATGGCATTGGGAAGGTCATTGATGAAGATCAGGAACAATGTAGGGCCCAAGTTTGCTTTCATTACTAACATTTACTATTTAACACTTTCCATCAAAAGTTAGATGTTCTTTTGACTAATTCAATCTTCTATTTCAATGTTTTTTGGTTAACAATGTCTTTTTTATGTCTGTTCAAACTGTTTTTTTGTAATACTCATGCTTACTTGTCTGACTGTTAAGACTGTATTCATGCTTCACTTGTCTGACTGGTAATTCTGAATTGACTACTGGGACTCCCACAATCTTTCTTTCATCTCTCTTGTCTAATTTTTGTAGTCTTCCAGTGTTTTTTGTACTTAAAACACGTCCAGTATTTGGATGTTTTAAACACTGTTTCTGGAAATTCAGAGTCATCTGTTAAAGTTTCAAGAGTACAATTGGAAAAATTGTTTGTAAATTCAAACAAACTGGGTTGGTGGCAGATGTGAAAACACCATTGTGTACTTGTTTACACTGTTCAGCTAAAAACATTGCTGCAGTGCATGAGAATATAGCTGAAAATCCAGGCACCTCTATTCAACATCACGTACAGGAATTGAACCTCTCTACAACAATATTACATTGTTTCCAATTGCACTCTTGGTTGGTGAATTATGTTGACTTAAAAAATTTTGAAGTGTGCAAAATGCATTTCTGTTTGAACGTCCATTTTCGTATTAGGCTTTAATAACTTTAACACGTTGTTTGATTGTTAATCTTTCCATGGTGGAAATTGCCAAAGACTTAAGTTGTTAAATCAGAAAGAAAAAGAAAAGAATCGTTAGATGCTTAAACTTAATTCACATTTAAAATTGGTCCAACTTATTGGAATACCCTTTATATATTATATATATAATGTAGGCATGAAAACTATATCAGGTGTGTGCAAATGTTCCCCAAATTCTCTTTTGTGAAAACTAGAAATTATTGAAGATAGAATAGAAATATATATTTTTTCAATGAAAAACACTGAAAATTTAGCATATGCATAATATATAAAATAAAAATATCAATACATATCAATATATAATAATAAAAATATCAATGCATATCAGTATATAACAAAAATATCAATATATATTATTAGTCATTGGATCTAATCAACGTCTTTATCCACTGGGCCATGTGTCCTTGAGGACATCTATGTATGAATTTTTGGGACTTATAAATCTAATGTCTCAGCAATCATTTTTACCAGTGCTCATATTACAATTTTTGTTATTATTATTTCATTTTTTTTACTACATCTTATATTGCAATTTTTGTTGTTATTCATTGCTTTTCTCTAGCA
Source organism: Acanthosepion pharaonis (assembly GCA_903632075.3). Taxonomy (NCBI): domain Eukaryota; kingdom Metazoa; phylum Mollusca; class Cephalopoda; order Sepiida; family Sepiidae; genus Acanthosepion; species Acanthosepion pharaonis. Next base: position 2,670,122 of record CAHIKZ030003431.1, read on the forward strand.
CTCCTTATTACTGGTTCCCATATTGTATTCATTTCTATGCTTGGTTGGCTCAGATTTTTGTGGCCTCTCACTCCTCTATTGTTATTTTCATGGAAAGTGTTCAGAAAAACTACATTCCTTAGTTCTACCAGTCCTAACCTTCATGGCTAAGACCCACAATACCATGCACATTGTAGCAAACCACCTTTGTAATACACTGGTGTGATGTAAATTCTATTCAAGCAGGTTTTTTTCTCCATGAATCACAGCTTTGTAGAGTGGATGCTTCCCCAATTGCTATAACCTTAACCTTTTCATGCCTAAGATTAACTTATCTTTCCCCACATATCCCTATAAACTGTGCCTATTATTCTGTAACCTTCTACCTCAAGTTCTTGGGTCTCGTAAAAAAAAAAAAAAAAAAAATTTCAAAGAATTATTTTGATCTTTTGAAAAATCAAATGAATATTATTTCTCTTATTTGGTTGTGTTGAGATTTCTGACCAGAAAACCAATAGAAAACAACTACATAAGAATCATTTGATCTTTGAGGATTTTTAATTATTTCTGTTGCCTACATTCTGGGTATTTTACAGGAAAAAAAGAGAGACTTTTCTAGACAGTTGCAAAATTAGAATTTTTGTTTCACAAGTAAAAATTCTAATTTTCTACATAAACTATTTATTTTCTATATGTATTTCTGGGATAAGAAGTTATTATTTTATTGACAAATGGACTAATATCCTTATTTTTACTATTTTTTACATTTTTTTTTAAAATCAAGTCACCCCAAGCAAAGTAATAATGTCACTAAAATGAGGAGTCATCATTATTTATAGCTGGACAAATATTCTCACTTTTATTTATTATTTTTTTATTGTAATTTAAATAAATATTTACTTTAAATATTCATTATTTTTTATTTTACTAAAGAAATATAAATATTAAATTGAAGTCAAAATATTATAAAATTATTACATCATTAATATTATTAAAATTATTAAAATGTATTAAAATTATTAGATTTACAAGTAGTAGCCATGAAAATTTTGCAGTTTCCTATTTGAAATTTCTGATAAGTCATAATATTCTATGTTGCTTGTGATTGGCATAAGGAGTTACAGTGGGTTAGGAGTGCCTTATATGATAAGAAGAGTTGCAGCTGATGGCTTGCACACAAGTCAATATCTGATCAGTATCGACTGGGTCACCACGAAGAAGAGGTATGCTGTTTTAACACCTGAACCCCTGATGATCCTTGGCTAAAAACATCACAGATGATGTGTGCCAGAGCATTGAACAGGTGTACGAATAAATAAGCTCATTGTGAGTTTCATGACAACAAAATATTGAATATAAAAAGGCTTGAAAAACACACCATTAATGTCCTTTGGGATGATGGCATAGTAGATATAGGTGTTGGTTATACATATGTTACTGTCATCTAGTGGTTATGAGTTCAATCTTTGGATCTGGTAGTGATGCACCAATTCAGTAGGAGCAAACAGTAACTGATATCACAGGGAAAAAATATCACAAAAATCAACCAATATATCATATCAGCCAATCAATGGAGACCTGATGATGACCAGAGGGTACTTGGCGAAATGCTGTGTCTATAATAACATCAATTTTGCAGTTCCCATTTGAATTTTCTGATAAATCATAATATATTGTTGCTAGTGATTGGCCTCACAAGTTACAATGGGTTAGGAGTGCCTTATATGATAAGAAGAGTTGCAGCTGATGGCTTGCACACAAGTCAATATTTGATCAATATTGACCGAGTCACCACAAAGAAGGGGTATGCCATTTTAAGACCTGAACCCCTAATGATCCTTGGCTAAAAACATCATGGATGATGTGTACCAGAACATCAAACAGGTGTATGAATAAATAAGCTCATTGCAAGTTTCATGACGACAAAATATCTGTGAAAATTTCCCTATTGCATCATTAAATATTTGAGCTTAACAACTTTAATCAAATATTGCAATAACAATCATAAGTATGAATGGAGGTTGTTATTTAAAGAAGTAAGAGGATACAAATAAAAGATTTAAAATTTATAAGTTTTTCCCTATCACCGAAGCAAAAATGAAATACTGAATTATGAAAATCAGAACAAACCAAAAATTTCAAAACCATCTGACATTGAATATAAAAATTTTCCAAAAACACGTCATTTGGGATGATGGTGTAGTGGATATAGGTGTTGGCTATATATGTGTTACTATCATCTAGTGGTTATGGGTTCAATCTTTGGATCTGGTAGTGATGCACCAATTCAACAGGATATCACAGGGAAAAAATCTCAAAAATCAACCGATATCTCATATCAGCCAATCAATGGAGACCTGATGATGACCAGAGGTTACTTGGTTGAGATTTTGTGTCTATAATAATATCAATATCAACAAAGATGAGAATGATAGCTTGAAATAATACAAGAATAATGAAGCAGACGTTAAACACATGAGCATTATCGCCTTTTCTATCTTCCCTTTCTTTCTTTTTCTCACTCAAATCAAACAGTGTATGATACTTCTTTTTATTTTTGTTTTTCCTTGCAATCAAAACAAAATAGTCCATTATTTATGAGGTAATGATGGTGTAACATATGCACTAAGAAACAAGCAGAATTATAATGGGAGTTTAATTGAATATCTATATTTGATAGTATTTAACTAATGTATATTTAATTTAAATGAAAGTGTGCTTTTCCTGCAAAATAACTGCTTAGTACCAAATTATAGACTTAAAAATGTTCTGCAACAAACAGTGAGTGATGAAATATTCTAGGTTATTTCTTATCACTCACTGTTAAAGTATCCTTTTCAGTTGGAGTAAATAGAAAGAAATCAGTTTTAAAACAGTTATATGAAAACAAATGTATTTAGTTTGTCCATTACTAATTATGTTTCTGTTTACCTAAAGAACATTGCTTTTCTGAATTTTTAATAAGATAGTCATCTAGATTCAAACAGCTGTTCAGGATTAATTATTATAGAGTCTCTGTTGTTTTTGTTGGATCAGAATACTCAATTCTTAATGTTTCAATCATTTTTCTTTTTAAATCTCTTCTATGCTAACCAGAGAAAACTCAGCACCTAAACATTTATATATAAGAATTGTAATTTCATTATTATTGTAGTAAAAGCAGACATATTAAAATGAATAAAGAGAAATTATATATGAGTGTGTGTATGTGTGTGCATGTGTGAATAAAAAGACAAAGACAAAATTATTCTGAGCCAACATGTTTTATCCTCTGAGGGACTTTATGAATATTCATCAGGTTGTTGAAAGGTCAATCAAAACATGTAGAGGGCACAAAGTGCCATAATTTTGACTGACCTATCAACCACCTGATGGATATTCATAAACATTCTATAAAAAGAAAAAAAAAAGCCTTGACAAACCAATGACATCCTTGGTCTTGTATATAAACACATGCAACAAAATAAATCCTACATTTTTCTTGATAAAGTTCCTCAGAGGATGAAACGCATTGGCTAAGAATAGTTTTCCCTCTTATTTTTTATTAATTTTATTCCTTTACAGATACACTATCTGAAAATAATTTACACACACACACACACACATATATATATATATATACACACACACATACTATAGGTCAAATGTTTGGGAACACCCTCTAGATATCAACTAATTGCCTAAAAATTGTAAGTTGCATGCCTTTTGCAAAACTAATTTACAAGCTCACTCTGGGCCTGAGGGACTTTCTCTTCATGAAGAGTTTTATCATATATACAATAATAATAAAAAATTAACATATTCCTTTAAAATTTAAGCTTTTTTGCCTAATCTACCTTTCTAGCTAATGGTAATCTTACAGCTGGCTGATTTCAAATTATAGGTAATCCCTTCTCTAAAAAATTGGATGACATGCACTAATGGATTAAGTAGTTTCAGCTTTACTAAGAGGTAATTGAACCAAAGAAGGTATAAAACTTACTGATAATTATTTCTAGAAGTTGGAACTAAACTTTTGGCCTATAGTGTATATATAGTTCCTCACTGTTTAGAGATCTATTGGTGACTAAAAGAAATGTGTACTACAAATAAAATATAAAAAAGACAATATATATCTCAGAGGCAAACAAAATTCAGGCCTAAACATTACACTTTCTGCTTACAGGGAGAGGACTGTTGACATTGAATATATATATTGTCTTTCCATCTGACTGTATTTTGCATAAATTTTAATGTCTGTTTTCATTTTTGTACACTGATTTTAATTATGCCTGTTTTTACTGCAATAATTGAATTTTGTATTCCAAGAAAATTATTTAAATTTCATCATTCAAGCACAAGCAGAATACACAGGAGTTTATCATTTGTGGGTTTTTATATGGACAGATTCTTGTTTAATGCCTTTGTATAACAATGTATTTGAAAATTGTATAAAACTTTTGGTGAATTCTTTTTTTTTTGGTTTTTTTTTTTGAGCATGTTTCTAAGCACCTATGCGTATATATTATGAAATTTATTATGTTTCACCTCTGATCTTTCCTAACGGTTTCTTTCCTTTGGATAAATTAATGATGAAAATAAAAGTTTAATATATATATATATATATATATTATAATTTTATCATATAGACAAAAACAGTGTCACATGTGGCTTGCTTACAAGCAGAATTGTTCATAACCAGTTGAGGTGCAATTGAAATGCACCGAAATGAAGTTGCATCTTTGTAGTGAGTAAACTGTTTTTGTCTATATGATAAAATTATAATAAATAATTATCGCTCTACTATTGTTATCGAGCCCTCTTTTTAATTAATGCTGTGAGAATTTATATATTACTTTCGTTCTCATCGGATATATATATATAACAAAGCATTTTTCCTACAATGCACAGTGTATTTCTTTTTAAAATATTCATTGATGATCTGATGATTTGCTTGATAATTTTTATTTAGCATATATACTTGTGTATTATGTGACTATTGAAGACCTAATTTTGAAGCTAATTTTAAGGGAGTCACATCAAACATGAGATATCATATTAGTGTATCGTCCAACAGTACATACACTAATTTCATATTTCGTGTATGACGCAACTACCTTAAAATTAGCTTTAAAATTAAGTCTTCAAAAATTGCATGATATGTGCGTATATATGGTATATGCCAAAAATTTCTTCTTTTTTCTTTTTAAAAATAATTTAGCTAAAGACAAAACAAAAATTCACAGTGACATTGTAAAATAAAGAACTGAGAAAAAATTATAATTAAAACAGATATTCAATAGAAAAATCAGTATTTACATTGTTTAGATTCAGACTATTGTCATAATCTTTGTTGTCGTTATCATGTTTCAGCCACTGTGCTCTACAACCTTCCTCAGGTCTATATCAATCCAGGTAACCTATTCCAAATTGAATATGTTATTTAATCTAAGGAGGTAGACTATTCTCTTTCTACTGCCCATATCTGAATATATCTCAATCTTATTTTTAATACTGCCCAGTTATTGCTCACTCTATTTCCAATACACACTAACCATCCCAGGGATTGAATTTGCAATTACAATGTTACAAAATACATGAATCAATGCTTTAATCTATTATTTATTGTCCTGTAGGACAATTATCTGTGGAGAACTTGGAGACTTAAACCTAACCTTCCTGCTGATGAGTGGTACTACTGCTTGTCATGCTTGATTGCACTCACTGTATCTTTTCAGACAATAGCTCAAATGTAAATAGTGTAAATAATAATTCCTCACCCCAGAATTTCAGACTGAAAAATTATGAACATATTTTCAACAGTCAGTCAGTCAGTCAATTATGTGTCATGCATGATACACACTTAGGCAACCATGTATCTTTTGATACATGACTGACGAGGCTGATTTTTTCTGCAGTAGGTTACCATTTCTTTCTGCAGTAGACCAGTTGCCATCCAAGGCTATAGAACCTGGTCTGTCATGTTATTTACCCATAGCTGGGGAGAGAAGAAGAGGATTCATACCTTTCCTAAGGATATTAGCACATAAGTGAATGTAATGGATTTGACTGGAATTCAAACTCAGCATTCAATAAAACTGCCTTCAGTTTTGTTGCTGTCTGGGAAGCAACTCTATGCCCAGATCAAGTGGTTCTTGTTGCTATTGACCATTATGTTCACAATCATAGCCTTCAATGAGTCTTTGGTATTAACTGCTGGTTGGTCTCCTTCCTGACACCCCATCCAGATATAAAGATTCAAATCAAGAATGCTAGGAGTTACATTTTAGAGTAACATTATCACTCCAGGGCCATGTGGGCAATGTAGATGGAGGAATAGTCAACTCCTTGATCCAAAGCTTGACAACCCCAGATTCAGTACCTCAATGTAGCACTGATGAGAAGAAGTAGGGTGGCATGATATGACTCATTTGTACACACTATCCAGAACCATTACAATGTGAACTTGATGGGCATCACTATGGGTACCTCCATGATGCTGCAGAACCATATATATTTCTTCCATTCAACTGGTTCCATTCAAAAACTTCATTACCTTTAAAGCAGGCTTGCACAATTTAAAAAATGGAGATAAAGTGAAGAAAGACAATTGTGACATTGTTAAATGATAACAGTCCAGAGAATACTTTCAAAAAGCAAACACAATTTGGAATGGACAAACATGGTGGATAAATAGTAACAATGCTATAGCCTGTTGAACTGTCAAACTCTCTACCTTGAGCAAAGAGGAACCTGGACAAGGCTTTGCCAAAGGGCAAAGTTTTGTCCAGGGAGATAGACAGACCCTGAACCCATTTACGCGGGTTCTAAGGGAATATTTTTGGTTGAGCCTACGGGCTCGGAGAATCCATGGTAAACTCAGCCTTGGGCCGCAGATATCCCTCGTGGGGTAGCTGTTAAATATTAACAGGTTTATTGTAGAAACCAGTACAACAAGTAAGTAATAGTTATGTGTATAGTTGTCGCAGGTCAGTACTGTTTGCGTGCTGTTATTGGAAGACTGCTAGTTCTCGCAGATCCCAGCCCAACTCTCCCATCTGCTGTCCTCACGGATACTTATAGGTGGTTACCACCTATAATGCCACCACTCATGGGGGTGGCAGGTTATTCCATCACATCACAATCAAAATGCATCACTAAAGGTTTGATTTGTTGAACCCTTTTATCTTGAGCCTGTTCAAGCCTTTTTAAACAGACAAATAAATTAGTAAAATTTGTAGCTCATTTATAGTAAAAATGAGATGTCCTCCAGCTACTTCCCAAGAATACAGCTATTCATTTTCCAACAAGTAGATGGAACTCATTAGCCTGGCAGGGTAGTCCATTTAAGAGAAGGAAAACTGATTTTAATCCTCCACTGCCTTGCAGTCATACCCAATCATGGGAAAGGCTTTGGGGGTAAACCATGAGGACAAATCCAAAGCCAGGGTCCATAAGCCAGTCCGATGTTAGGTTCAAGAAAGACTAGATCTATCTAAATATAAACTATTCTCACTCCCATGTATACATTCTGCTGTGGCAATCTTACACACTTTTGTGTACAATTATACAACCATGAAGAAATACCTTATTGACAAAATGAACTCTGTTTAAGAGTTTAACAATGTGTTGTGTATATTTACCAAATTTACTAAAATCACTGATTTTTTAATGCATATTTTGGCAAATTAGCCATTATAGTGAAAACTTATATTTGATATAAAACCTCTTGTTCCCTAAGGATTTAAATTTCATATATCTATATAAATAAAGCACAGTGTATATGAGTCCGTCCATCTGTTTTTTTGATCTCAGTGAATCATAAAGAACCTGAAGTAACAGGTAGTAACTACTGTAGTTACACACAATTAAAAATAAAATAAATAACTTATTTAAAGTTATCAAACAGAGTAAAAGGTTAAAAAAAAAACAATTCTTTATTGAAGGTTTAACTTTAATTTTGCTTTTTGTCACAATTGCGATTGATATTATCTATTAAAACTTAAGTTGGGCATGGTATGTTATGCATATGTTTTTTTTCTTTTTCTAGCACATGTACTGTGACGTATTCAAAATATTACATATTTTGTGTTCCCTAATGTCTTTTAAGAGTGACTTCTAGGTTAGTTTATAATAAATGCATAAAAAAATTCTTTTGATCACAGGCAAATAGCAAACCTGAATAAAGTTCCAGTAACATTTGATGTATCATCCAACAGTCATTTTGCTAATATTACTCCCTGAAAAATGTGTAGGGAAGACTTCTATGCCATCAAATACATCATTTTGAAAATGCAAAACAATTTTAGGCATATTTGTAATATATCCAGTGTAATACCTGTCACTTGATAAATTATTAATAAATTGAATTAAAAACTGTGCTTTGAAGAAAAAGCAATTGACTCTAAAATTAAATATGGTATTGTTTTCATCAAATCAAAGAAATTAATTACTTGATATACAGCCTTCATGATGTATCTATGGAAAGATAGAAGTGAAGTAAATGAAAGTATAAATAGGCAGAAGGGAAGTAAATGAATCTATGGAAAGACAGAGGTGAAAAAAGAAATGTTAAATTGTATTTGTGATCACAGGAGTGCTTAGAATTCATGCTTCATATTTAACAGCAGCTTTGATTTGCACTTTGATGTACATTTCAGGTTCAACAAAGTTTTCAACTTTGATTGGCAAAATTACTCTCAAAAAATTTATAAATGTAAAATTACTCAAGTAATATTTAACATATATCATTTATATATGTGTGTGTGTTCATATATATATATATTATATATTCGCACACACACACACACACACACACAGAGGTAAAAATCCGTGGGTAAATAATCCAAGTGAATGCTATTAATATAAAATATTAAAACTGATTCACAAATGAGAGCTTAATATATTTATTACAGAGCATAAAATGAATTACATAAAAATGAAACTCAATTGTACCCCATTTTTATGGCCATTTATAAGGTTTTCTTGTTTTAATCAAATGTTTTAGTATTGACAAGCTTCAGGGAATTTATCCCAAGGAGCGAAATGGCCATAAAAATGGGGTACAACTGAGTTTCATTTTTATGTAATTCATCTTTATATATACATGTCTTTGTTTTATGGTTATAAGCATGCTCCCTCACCTTTCAAACAAATATCATATTTTTCTTTTTCTCTTGCATTATATATACAGAGGATAGCAGAAATACCTCTACCATAATGGTAAGACATTAATCACAATGGTGTCTTCATCTAGCTAATGTTTTACCATTATGTGGGAGCTATTTCTGCCACACCATATATATAAAAAGTAGAACAGAGTGAGTGCTCAATTTTCTATTTCTGCCTGACAATTGCCACATTCATGAAACAGAGACTTTCATCAAACAGTAAGGAACAAATACCACACATTGAGTGCTGTTGTTAATAAAATAGTGCTCAATTTTATATAACAGTGATATTAAGTATATATGAATAAAATATATAATTTTTTTCTTCACCAGTAGCATGACTCAGAGTTTCATACTCAGTGCAATCTTCAGGCATTGAGTTGAGACTGACTGTTACATAATTTAAATTTTAATAAAAGTACCTATTTAATGCAATGATGGCATAATCCATATATTATACAGTGATTACTAATTTTACAATGAAAAAACAATTGTATTTAAAATAGACAGGATTTATATTTTATATTTAAAATAAACAGGGATTAATGGTTTTATTTTACATTTAAAATATATGGGGATTTATTTTTTTTTTAAATTCTCTATTAAAATAAACGGACTTAAAACTAGAAAAAAGAAAAAAAATTTATTTAAAATAGATGGGATTTATATTTAATATTTAAAATAAACAGGGATAAAAGTTTTTTTTCTAATGTTATATTAAAATAAATGGATCAAAAACTATAAAAAAAATTATATATGCTCGACATAAGTAAACAATAAAATAAAAAATGATTATAATCTACAGGGTACGATGGATAAATTGTCATCTAAATTACACAAAAATGAAAATAACACTGACATCTCATTTTAACACATATATTTACCAAAATGACACAAAAATATCTTGAAATACTAAAGAGTACATTTATTCAATAAAATCACCATTGGTTCCAACCATGGCCTCCAGATGATTTCAAAACCTCCTGCAAATCTTCTGGATGGTCTCCTTGTTTAAGTTGGTGATTGCTGCCATAATCCTTGCCTTCAGTTCATTTTTGGACTTACAAGTAGGTTTTTTGGCCTCTCACTCAATTGCACTCTACACATCATAATCAAAGGGTTGTAGTCTGGGAAGTTAGGTGACCAGATGTAAGGGGTGATGTGATCACAGAAATTGCCAATAGCCATGACTGGCTTGTGTAGCCTGGTGCAGAGTCCCTGTTGCCAAACATAGGGTCTACCATCAGCCACTCTCGAGCCAGATCAGCACTACACCTCAAGACACTTGATGTAGGACTCTGTGTTGAGTCTGAGGCCCTCATCAACAAATTTGGGAGTTCTTTTCTTATCAGCATGATTAGATTGAGTTTTCCAAGCTGTTGTAACTTCATAATTGCCATTAGGCTCATCCAACTCTTTCCGAATTTTCTGCACTGTCCTAAAATTGACACCCACTCTGAAATGTTCATATCAAAGCTTCTAGTGTGAATGCCAAGCAGTACAGCATGCTGTTTACAAATTTCTGGCAGAGTGAATTGCATCATGGTACTCTTTTTCTCACAGATAGTGCCTAACTGACCCTACTATACTGTGCAGTCAACAAAATCAAAAACAATATGCATGCACAAAATTAAAAATATAAAATGATGACAATCTATCCACCAAACCCTGTGTAGTAGAAAATAATCTGGATCAACATATTTCAACAGGTGTTTATTTTTATGCCAACATGTGGCCATTAATTCATTGCTCTTGTTTAATAAGTTAGGGTTATTTGAGTTTTTTAAGATAGCTAATTTTTCTATAAGACATAAATTACATCTATCGCCTTTCCCATTGTAAGATTTGGTTTTTGCTACTATATCCCAAGTGATAATGGATATATTACTATCATTCTTTAATTGCCAGAAATGTTTGGAGAGAGCAGTGCTATTCATGTATTTTACATTGTCCAAAGTCATTTAATGATGATAGAAACAAAATTTTCAAGGATTTTCCAGTGGACCCAATATAAAATTTGACATTTGGATTTATGCAAATTAGTTAAAATAGTGGATGATTGGATTCATTGTTAATGAAATTAATTAATCTGCTTCATGTGAGATATATTATTGTTGGGGGGGAATATTATTGGAGTTAAGATATTTAAATGAATTGTTGTTTAATTTTGAATTTTAATTTAAGCTCAGGTTAACATTTAAGATTGAAAATAAGGTTGGAAATAAGAAATATAAATTCTAAATTAGAGAGACATTGGTTTTGAAAACGTAAGTAAACAAAAAAGGGTGTTGAAAAATCAAGGAGGGGGGAAACTATTTTTTTTCCAAAAATCAAGAGAGTAATTAATAATAATATTACTAAACTAACTAAAACTAATGATATCAAAAACAAAGTATGCCGTGATAAAATAAAACAAAATAACATAACAAAATAAAGTACTACTACTACTAATAATAATAATAATACATATCAATGGAAAAAATGATTTAAAATAAAAATAAAATAAAATGAAATTAGAGCCTTATAAAGGAACATAAATATTAGTAAGCAAAAGCTAAGCCCTTCAGCAGGAAAGGCAATAAATGTAACTTATGTCTCTCTGAGAAATTAATAATCCTGAAAAATCCTAACCCCTTTAACAAAAGAAGTGAGTTGATTAGCACCTGTCTACATAGATACAAATTCCTACTCAAAAATGTTCAGCCAGATTAATATAGTTGAGCCAATCCATGCATCCACATTTACTAGTATTGATATTTTTTTTAATATTTTTTACTTTTCTTTCTGACTACATTCATTGTATGACTATTGTTAATTTTAGACAATAACACATTTAACTTTCTTGTCATTCTATTTTTTCTATTATCTTATCACTACCATTTTCAGTATATAACTATTTTTATTTTTTGCTTTGTTTGTTGTCTCTTTCTTTCACCTTCTATCAGAAATTTGTTTATTTATTCATCTATTTGCATTCATTATTTTTATTCAATTATTCATATATTTGCCTTATTTATTCATTTATTTATGTATTTACATATTTACAATTTCCTATATATAACTTTAATTTCATTTTACCGTATCTTATTTTATCACAGCATATTTTATCATTACTGATATCACTACTGTTATGTTTTTTAGGAATATTAATACTATTATTAATTACTCTGTTGATTCCAGAAAAAATAAAGTTACCCACCCTCCTTGATTTCATAACATCACTTCTAGTTGTTAAACCAGCTTCTCTAAATTAGAATTTATATTTCTTATGTAGATCTTTAATATACAGTTTGTAATATCCAGTACACAAGTCCAAGGTCACATTGAGAAAGTTGATTACTTCAGCATTGGTGGTTGTAGTAATTTTTAATTTGTGATCTTTGAAGAATTTAATCAGTTCCTTTCTCAATTGATCTATGTCTCTTGGACTTGTTTTACAGAGGAGAATAACACCATAATCTCTGGAGTCATGTGTCCTTAATGTTGAAAATAATCTTAAATGCCACTAAAAAAAATTGCAATCTGCTCACATGTCTCTGCAGACTCAAACAAACCCATAGCAATGTTAAATTATGTGTTGTTTCTTTTAGTCCACAGACTACCAGTATGATATAACATAGGTTTTTGCACCTGCTTTATAATTTTAATCTCATTATCACTAATAGGATAGTAATCTTTAGCTAAATTGATGGCAGACATTAGCAGATTTTTTGGTGATGGATGGGTAAAAATCACAAATATCGAATTGGGTGAATGCACATTCATTCTTTTTGTAGTAGTAAATCATTATATAGCTTCTGTTGTATTATACCTCTAGTTAATTCCTAGAGCATCTTTCATATATCTGCATATTCTTTCAAGAATACTTTTACTAATTTTACTGATATTACTTTGTATTGTGGATTGTGTTGGAAATTAGTTTTATGGTTTTTAATTGTAAGGAATACTTGCTGTATATGAAATTTATAAATCCTATCATCAATTTTTAATTCAGTGGCTATTTTTGGCTCCATTGTTGATGTCATTTTTCCCAACTGTTAAGTGTCTTTTTATAAAGATTATTAACTTCTTTGTTAATAGTTTTGTGATACTTATTCACATCGATTTTGTAATGATTGCTTGTCTTGACCACTTTGATAATTATTTTATCTGATTTCTTAATCTTTAAAATGTCCTTTGGCCTTTTTTCAGTAGTACATTAATAGCTTTAGTAAATTTAATTTTGTTGATTATCGAGAATAGATCCTTCTTGAAGTCCATTACTTTTCACCAGGTGATGGTATTTTTGTAGATTTAAATCTGTAATGATCAGCTTCTTTTATGTTGTTGTATTTGATCTATTCAAGATCAATCCATGTTTATTTCAAATATAAAATAAAACCATTAATCTCCATTTATTTTAAATATAAACCCTATTTTAAATACAAATTTAAAAAAAAAACACAAAAAACAGTAATCGCCATATATTAACTGCACCAGCATTGCATTAACCAGGTATTTTTATAAAATCTTAAATTATGTAACTGTTAGTCTGTATTCAGCACCTGAAGATTGTATTGTGTTGTGCATGAAACTCTGAGTTAGGCTACCAATGAGGGGAAATATATATATATAATATCTTACATTAATTGCACAACTTTCAAGTGCTGGAATTATTATATTTATTTTTACTTATATTTTTGGTTAACACCATTTTTTTTAAATTTTCAGGTTCATGCAAGATATATTATTGTTGGGATAGAATATTATAGAAGTTAAAATATTTAAATGAATTGTGGTCTAATTTTGAATTTGAATTTCAGCTCAGATTAACATTTAAAGTTGGAAATATAAATTCTGCATTAGAAAGATACTGATTTTGAAAACCTAATTAAACAAAAAAGGGGCATTGGGAAGTCAAGGGGGGCAACTCTATTTTTTTACAAAAAATCAAGAGAATAACTGATAATAATATTACTAAACTAAAACTAATGATATCAAGAACAAAGTATGCTTTGATAAAATAAAACAAAATAAAGTACTACTACAACTACTACTCATAATAATACATATCAACAGAAAGAAAATAGTAGCATCAATTCTAGGAAGTAGTGGGAGGAAGAACTTCAAGGGAATGCATGCACACTTGTTAATTTAGCATCACACCACATGTGGTCTTAGCCTGTCTATGGAATTTGGATGTGGAAAAGCTTCTGCATTCTGCAAGAACTGTTTAAAAAAAAACCTGGTGCCTATTTCGAACAGAGGTATTCACTAAAAATAACATCAATTCTACTTTTCTAATAAAGGTACTTCTATAAAAGTATAGTACACACTTGTTCTGAAGACTGTACTGAAGTGAGAAGCTGACAGTTATCATGCAATGTTGATTTCCATGTTATACTGTCTATATCTACAAATGATCTATCCCCAATATTGAGCACTCTCCATTTATGAATATAAAAGATTTTTTATATATATATATATATATATATATATATATATATATATATATATATATATATATATATATATATATATATATATATATATATATATATATATATATATATATATATATATATTTATATATATATATATATATATATATATATATATATATATATATATATATATAATAAAAGAAAATAAAGAAAAACATTTTTTATTATAATGTGATTTGTTTTTGTGTATAAATATATTTTATTCTTCATATGAAGAATAAAATATAATATTTACACTAAAACAAATCCACTTTTACAACCAAAAACTTTTGTCTCTTTTTTTAAAATATATATTTTTCTCTCATTGGAACAATTATAATCTTTATATATATATATATATATATATATATATATATATATATATATATATCATAAATATAAATATAGCATATGACAGCTGACTGATGTTACCTTCAGTGTCCTGATTCTAGAGTTTCATATATGAACTCTCTAGCAATCATTTCATCTACTCATCAGGGGATATCAGCAACTGACTGTTTATTTTCTTGTTTTTTCTATTATATTGCATTGAAAAATAATTTACATACTTTTCATTGGTGCAAGGCTGTTTTTTTTCTTATATAATATACTAAGCCTAAGTAGACATTTGTTTCTCACTGTTTGATGCAACTGAGTTTCATGCATATAGCAATCATGAGGTACAAAATAAAAACTGACCATTCTAATACCCCCATAGTTATAGCCTATTGGCATAATAGAAGAGATCATTTACATGTGGAAAAAATAAATAAGTTTGTAAAAAAAAAAATGAAAAAATTGATTAAAAGAAAAATATTAAAAAATAATAATACTAATAAAAAAATAATATATATATAAATGTATACACCGTATAGATGAGGGGTGGTGGCAATTACCGAAATCAATCTGGTTAAACATTTTTCAATCAATATATATATATATATATATATATATATATATATATATATATATATATATATTATACACTGCTACATTAGAACATGTAAGTATCCACTACAAAATTGTACATTTTGTTTCAGCAGTTAAAATAAAAGGTGGTTAACAATGAATTTTGCAATTTCATTGTTCTTTTACATTTGTACATATATTTCTTCCTATTTTCTATATATTTTCACACACACACACACACACACATATATATATATATATATATATACCTGTTATAATTTGACTATTTATTGGATGTAAGCTATTCTTGTACTATTTCTAGTGTTGTATTTTGGGTAATAGGAAGCAGAAGTAAAAAAAAACTTCAGCCATTTGTTGTTCTGTATTTATTGATGGTAATTCAGCATCCATTCCTCTTCCCCTCTTGAGAAAGTAAGATATTTCACTCCATGTCTGTATACTTTGTGAAATGAACCAAGTATTGACCCAGTTCATTTGTAATGAGAACAATAAATATGACATTTTTTAAATCATTCATATTTTCTCTTTTTTGTTTTACCATTCTTTGATGAAATATGCATATGTCAACTTATTTATCTACACTTTTTTCAAAGAACAGCAAATGAATAATTGTGTTTAATTATTTTATTGTTTTACTAATAACCATCTTTCTATTACTTTTAAGGAAAACAGAAACAAAAAGAACATTTAAACTTAGAATCAGAAAAAATGACTGAAATTCCTAGGTCACTAGATTGAAATTCCTAATGAGGAAAGAGGGCTTAGAGAATTTTACACTCACAGAACATATTGAACACAAAAAAGACAGAAGGAAGCAGTGAATAAACTATTTAGGAAATATGTTTAAATGGTTGGCAGAACAGGGACTAGAAGGAATAGTAAAAAAAATAAACCTTATGTAAGTGCAAAAAAATTTGTGTAGGTTCACCAAAGGTCAAAACTAAGTATACCAATGGTCACACACACTCTAAAGGTCACACACATCAGTATGCATGAGTCTTTGGAATACTGTACTGCAGGAATCAACTCTTAGTGGTTTATATAGGCAGCTGAGATCAGATAAATAATTTGCATAACCTGCTGATTTCTTTATTAACAAGCTTGAGACACGGTTCAGATTTCTATTTTCAGTAGAGAATACATGCAACGGGCAGGAACTTCATTCAATGAGATGAGTGAATTTCATTGCTCACCTTACTTAGACTTACAAAAGGAAAAAAATTGTGGAGAGTCAAGATTTCCCATGTACTGAACGAATACAGCATATAGAAGAAGATTGTCAAAGTGGTTGTTGCTAGTAGTTGAGTAACAAGTTTCCTTAAATCTACAATATCTTCAACATTCTTAGATACCATCACAAGCCATAAAATCTCAAGAATCCCAACCTTCCTTTGAAACTCTAATTCTTTCAATTTCACCACAAGTTCTTTGGCACAGTTTCAAGTGTGTCAGATATAAAAGATGCAATCTTAACCAACATTTTCTGTGGTTTCTTCAGTTCCTGGGTGAGATCTTGATTTTTTTCCATTGTTTTATTCTTTTGTTTTAACCTATAAACTACTGAGGCAGCCACATCTACAACCCGAAAGACTTCTTTGTCCAACTTGTGGGACTTTTTTTTTTTTAAGCGTTTCACCCCAAGCAAGGCGAGAAGCCACTAGGATGCAAGGGGTTACAGAAAATTTGGAGCAAGATCAGATAGGAGTGATAGAAGAAAGGATGAGGAGAAGGGTATAGATCAAGGCAACTGGAGATGTCGATTGACATTACATTTGAATAGCTAGAGATTATAGCTCTCAGGGAAACTGGAATCGGGAAGGGAGCTCCACAGGTGAGAGGTGTGAGACATGAAGCTATTGGAGTAGAAGAGACGGCTACATTTAGGAGTTTCGACAGTGGAAGGGTGAGAGCGGGATGCCAGCCTCATAGGGCGCTTGAACTCATGAAGTCTGGGAACCAGCGAATGCAGCTCCTCAGAGCAATTGCCATGAAAGTATTTGTAAAACAGACAGAAAGAGGTGACAGCACGTCTGTGAGAAAGTGACTGTAGATGAGATGCCAGAGCAGGGCCAATTATATTGCATATTCACCTCTGGAGCCTATCAAGAACCCCGAGGCAAACAGAAGGGGCTCCAGACCATTTGCTCCTTTAGTTGTGAGGTGTGGCCATTTTTTGGTAAATATTTAATAACTCCATTTGTCCTGCATATGTGAGCTCATATAAAATAAGAAAAAAAAAAACAAGGATTTTAAACAAATGACAATTAAGGCATGTATTAACACAAATAAATTACATTAAATCTGTACACAATTGAAAAGAAAAAACATTAAAATCTTAGCTATTAAGAATGTGCTTGTTTGTTTGATACATGTGTGTGTGTGTGTGTGTGTGAGAGTTCAGTTGACAGTGAATTAAGGAAGCAAACACACCCCCAGTGGGACAACATTCTTTATATATGCATTGCTGCATCTTGAAGCAAGAGGAAGAAAAGGAGAAAGTAAGAGAAAATGTTTGTCTTTTTATACACTTAAACAGTGTCACCTAATGGGCATTTTTGGTGAAGCAGGGTAACCCACAAACTCAACTAGATTGTCTTCTTGCTTGGATGAGTGTAGCTTGTCTGAATCTCAAAGTATTTTACTATTATTTTCTAGAATGGCATGAGATTTAGGTTCATGCCATCAAGATCAAAGCTGCTTTCATCTTCCTATTACAATAACATCTGACATCAAAAGATGGTAGTAATATTTAAGATTTTGGAAAAATTGGACCTTCATGCTTTCCCTATGCCTTTTCCATAAATACTTTCATGATAATTGTTCTGATGTACTTTCCTTTATGGTACCTAGAATTTAAGCACTGTACTAAATTGGTGACAAGGGTTTCATAATTTTACAATTGAAATAGCTAGATGTAACCATAAGTTCTATGATAACAGTTTCTGCTATCATACTTCTCAATTGTGTAACTCTTTTCTGGCTTCTTGCTCTCCAGTCTTCAAATATTTAAATGCAATGTCAATTGTTATCTTCTGTCTTCTTAATTCCTATTCTTTTATTGTTTTCTTCACTTTTTTTTTTAAGTATTTCACCCCAATCAAGGCAGTAGTGCCACTAGCACACAAGGGGTTATAGAGAGTAAAGGTTAGAGAAAAGAGGGATGTTTAAGGAAAGGTTAAAGAGAAGAATAGGGATCAAGATCAAGGCAACAGAAGATGTCAATTGACATTACATTTAAATTTTTGAAGATTATAGTTATCAGGAAAGCAAGTAAAAGGAAGGGAGTTCCACTGTCGGAAAGTGCAAGAGAAAAAGCTGTTGGAGTAGAGGTGGTTACATTTAATTGCAGTAAAAGGGTAGGACTGAGATGCCAACCTAGTAGTATGCTTAAATTCATGCAGTTGGGACACCAGTGAAAATAGCTTGTCAGAACAGTTGCCATGAAAATATTTGTAGAAAAGACAGAGGGAAGCTCCATCACGTCTAAGAAAGTAACTGGCGCCGAGAAGCCTATCACATTGCATATCTGTCTCTGGATTTTGTTGAGAACCTTGAGATGAACAGTGGGAGCACCAGACCATATATGGCAACAGTATTCAATGCAAGGAGGAAAGGTAGATTTGTAGATTTGAAGGATGGAAAAACCTTCTTGTGCAGCACAGAGAACCAACTTTCCTTGCAGTAGATATAGCTATTGATTCAATGTACTTGTTCCACATCAGGTCAGTGGAAAATGTGAGACCAAGAAGACACAGAGAGACACTTTAATAGTGTTTTTATTTTTAATATTCTCTTACACTCTCTTGTAACTAAAACCTAAGGCAATAAAGCCACTGAGACATAGGAGGTTACTGAGTGTGAAAGAATAAAAAAAAAAGAAAAACATTATTAAGGAACAAGAACAATAAAAGAGGAATCAAAAAGACAGTAGATAATAATATTGAATTTAAATTTTTGAACATCAAAGTTAGCTGGAAAGCAAGAAGTCAGAAGCTAGTTCCACAGGTAAAAAGTGTAAGTGCAAGATTTACATTGTTTTATAGCATGGATAGGAAATGAAGTAGCCACCTATATTTATTTACAAATGTTGTGCCCTGAAAACAAGTATGAGTTATTTTCATCTGCATACAAAAAACAGACTGTTTTCTTTATTCTATAAAATGATTTCTTTTAAATAAAGAATAAATGGATATATAAATTTTAATGTCTTATTTTAATGAATTATATTAAACAAACAATTCTTTGTTTTTTTTTCATATTTTTCTTCTTTTTACAAAAATATTTTTGTCATTAAAGATTATATATATATATATATATATATATATATATAAAGTAGTGCCACATATTTAATTAAAGAATAAAAAAAAGAAATATTTTGATATCATTGACAAATGCATATTTTTCAAGGTATGACATTTGTAATTAAAACCTAAGTGCAGGTAACTCTGTAAGTTAGGGATCAATTTAGCACTGTATTGATATTATGAACAGGACACCTGCTTCTAAATCAATAAAACAAAAAGTTATTAATGAAATATTTTAAACAAGAAATTCTTTGACAAAATAGGTTTTGTTTTTCATATTTTTTCTTCTTTTTACAAAATTATTTTTTGTCAGACAGATAAATATATATCTTAAAAGTCATGCCAAATTTTTAATTAAAGAATAAAATTTACATAAATTAACAAAATACAAAAAATATGCAGATATCAATGATGTAACTATTTGCACTATTTACGTTGTTCGGGCTTTTGTCATCATCTTTGTTGCCATACCATGATGTTTCAGCCATTGTATGTTCTGGCCTTCTTCAGGTAATATACGAGATTTCAAACTAAACCTTTTATTTAGCCAATTGGGGTAGATTGTTCTAATTCCACATGCCATGCCTTTTCTGGATATCTCAGTTTCAGCTAATTCTCTTTTAGTAACTCAACTCTAAATTTTTGTTCACCTCTGCTGTTGTGTTGTGCTGTGTTGGGTCAAGTCACTCTTTGGGTTACTTCAACCAACAATTTTATCCACTAGGCCATGATGTAAGCACATTTTTCAAAGCACATTTCTAAATAAAACCTAAGTGCAGGGATCGATTTGGCAATGTATCAACATTATATACAGGATGCCTCTTTCTAAATCAATAAAATAAAATAAAAAAAATTCAGTATTTTTCAATTCTGATAACTGTCACGACCTGAGAAAGGTTTAAAGAATGTTAATCTGTAAGCATTATGTTGTAACATACCTGCAGATGATAATGAGTATGTCCCCATTTACATAAATACAGTAGTAAATAATGTATGTTGGTCTGCAGTTGGAGATTCATTGTGGAATTCACTTGACTCACTTCTAGCAGTTGACTACTTCTTCAAGTCGTTGGTGAATTTTTATATGTGTTGTTCTTGTCCTAAGTATTATCGTTCATTACCAACCTTCATATGATTATTCTATTCAGTAACCTTCCCTAGGTTACAAGACATTATTCCCTTGAAAATTTCCCCTATTTTTTACAAGTGGACTAGTCTATTTAAATAGTACTGAGATTACTTTTTTTTTTATTTATAATCCATGTTGGTTACTTTACAAATGTAGAATATAAAATGATCTGAGTGTTTTGATAAAAACAACAACAAAGAGGAAAAAAAAATAATGAAAATGCTTTATCTCAGAAACTTAAGTGGCATTGGAAAATGTTTAGACTACTCTTGGGTTTTGAATAAAAGGAGAGGTTGGAGTAAGCAGTAGGATTGGAAATTTTTCCAAAATCTAATAAGTGTGTGAGGAATTTGGAAAAATCTGGGAATCTTGAATTAATTTAGATTTTAATTTATTTGAATGAAGGAATTGTATGTAAACATATAGCAAACTATTTAATGAAAGGTAAAACAATTTTCTACAACATCAAAAATGTTACTAAAAATAAATATAAACCTTACAAAGAATGTTTTTAATGTCCTTCATTTCTTATTTTTTCCTTCATGGATCATTGCATCAAGCATCATTGTATAAAGCAATGGACTGATTGCGAAAAGGCATGAATAATTTCCAAGTTTCTCAAGGAAAATAAGCAGTCTGTCATTGCTTTTAGCTGTACTCAAGTTGGAATAAAAAGTAAATTACTTTGGCAAGATATCCTTATTTTGATGTGTCAGGAACATGAGTTTTGTTTAGTTACCTTTTAATTATATAAAAATAAAATAACATATAAATTACATAAAATATAAATAAAATAAAATATAAAATTAAATAAATTTATATAAAAATAAATTAACATAAATTACATAAAATAAATTAAATAGAATGTAAATTATTTTTTTTATAAATTAAAATAAATTCAAGAAAAATACAAATATCTTTAAATTATTTACTCAAGTTGGAGTAAAAGAGCAAACTGCTTTGGTGAGATATCATTGTTTTGGTGTATCAAGAACATGACTTTTTTGTTTAGCATACCAATCTTTTTTACCTTTTAATTTCTTTAATTCCTGTTCATATTCAATTTTACATTTCTATCCAATTCCAAGCATTTGCTTTTCTACAATGGAATATTACTCATAAGAACCACCTCCACCATATTTTACAACTATTTTTAAAATAACAAGGAAAGGTGACATGTTATACAACTATAATATTGTTGATTTGCTGTGATTTGAATAAATTTTTGAAATTGAATTATAAATAAATTTTTTGTTATATATCTGTTTAAATTAAGAGGCTTGAAAAAAAAAACATCCTTGAGGGAAGTAATTTGTGATAAAATACATATACACAAAAAAAAAAAATGAATTATCTGTGTATCCCCTTAACACAAGATATAAAAATAACTTTCTCAATATAAACTATTTTTTCTGTCATAGATACAACACTGTATACCCCAACTGTTTACAGATATATTTTCAATTTCAGAGTTGTTTGGCTAGCATAAAAAGTGAAAAATCTAATTTTATCATGAAGGAAGGTTGTTGATGAAGATCAGAAACAGCATAGGTCTGGAATTAAAGTCTTGGGGACTTCTGCATTAATATGAAATGAACTACAAGCATGTCTATTTTACACAAGCTTCATTACACAATTTGTTACGAACAATTGGATTAGGCCAAATATTCATCCAGAGACATTGTAGACCTTAAGCTTATGGAGAAGACCAGCATGTCAAACACCTTTGGAACATCTCAGGCCACAGCGTGAGCTTCACTGTTTTTATCTAAAGCTTGATAGACAAATTTAGGGATGACTGTTAATATCAATAGTAGGCTTGGAGAAATGGAAGCCATATTGTTTAATCTGAAAGGAAGTCATGTGAAGTAAGATGCTTAACCAATCATGAGTTGATTAGAGTGTTTAATGCTTTGCCAGAAAGAGGTAAGAGACTAATGGGGTGATAATTTAAGGGGTCAGATGGTTCCCCAGAGTTTTTAAAGACAGTAACTACAGAGGAGGACTTCTAACAAGCTGGAAAGAAAGAAGTAGTGAGGCATTTAGTTTGGAAAGAACAGGAGCCACTTTAGGAGCACATTTGTTTAGGGTAATTGTAGGTACACCATCGAATCCGCAAGCCTTGTGATGATTTAATTTAAAAATGATAGCAGAAACCATGGATGGTGTTATGTGCGTATTACTCAATAGAGATTCTGTTCTAGGGGGAAAATTAGGTAGATATACTCCAGATGAGTTGAGTGTGGAGTTGGAAGACAATTTCTGGACAAAACACTCTACTTTATTTACAGTAGATGTCAACACATCAAACTGATTGAAGAGAGGAAAGACTGAAGTTTTGTTCTTGTTCAGTACATTCTTGCAGAGTCGCCAGTATTCTCTAGAACCAAACATGTAGAGGATTTTAGTGTCTCAGTCTATCAACTTTGCTGCTTTGATGACATGTTTATACTCATTACCAGCTGTGACAAAGAGATGTCTATCACAATTAGATCTGTCATTCTGGCATATCTAGAAGTGATTCCTGTGGGGTATATCAGCTAAAAAGGCAGGAGAGAACCAAAGAGAAGATTGTGATTTCACTTGGTATTTCCATGTTGGTACGAAACCTTCAATAACAGCTTTCACCCAGAAAGAGACCTCAGTTGCACATTTCTCAACAGAATGATTAAAGGTATCAATCCAAGAGACAATGTGAAAGAAATCATGAAATAAGTCCCAATCAGTGTGTTGATAACAGAAAAATGTTCTGTTAACAGAGGGTTCTTGCCTGATGGGAGAGTGAAGTGAGATACCCATAGACACTACCCTCTGGTTGGAGTTGCTAAGGGTCCAGAGCTGCAAAGCATGACATGATTCTGGATAAAAGGTAAGAAAGAGAACTAGTAGAGAAGTGTGTCCATCAGAGTTACTAGGAAAATGGGAATCTATTTGAGTGAAACATTGATCAATTGGGAAATTCAAAGTCTGGTTGCCAGTGAGGTCAGTGACATTAAAACGAGGAAGACACTTGACATGATGGGCATTGAAGTCACCAAATACAAAGATATTTGTAGATAAGTGTAGAGCAAGGATTTCCAATGTGGGGTGCATACCCCACTGGTGGAGCATGGTAATATTTTGGTGGGGTATGCATAGGATGTGCATTCTTTAGCTTACTATACCAACAGAATAAGGGGGCAATTTGAGGATGAGTTATTAACAGTAAATTGTTTTTCTAGTAAGCTCAAATTTCATTTTGCATTATTATTTCATGATTAAAATGATCAAAGTATATTACAGAATAAGCTTTTATTCAAATATTTTATATTTCTGCCTTTCAGTTCTCTGTCATATGTTTTGAAACTATATATATTTAACTATCTTTTTATTTTTTTTATTTTTCTCTTTTTCATGGGCACCATGGTCTTTGGAGGCTTGTTTAGAGACCAAGTTAATGACCTTTTAAGCTTCCTTCACATGAATTGCAGTAAAATTTTGAATATGTAAGAATTAAATATTACATGGGGTGGGCAGAATTTTAGAAATACCAAAAGGGGGCATGGCCACAAATCAGTTGGGAACCACTGGTGTAGAGAGAGGGCCTTATTTATGCTGTCAGAAATTCTATCTAGCAAGCAACAGTCATGAGAGGAAAGGGAACGATAAAGGAAGAAGAGATAACCTAGTTTAATAGTGAAAGTAAAAAAAAACAATATGGAAACTCAAGAGACTTGTCCCTTGCCAGTGGGAAATGTTCATGAACATAGACAAGAATTAAAGTCTGTTTTTGTCATATGAGCTGTGGATGTTGAAGTGAACACTTCCATTTGAGTTAAAGAATACATTCATTGATACCCAGGCTACTGAGTCAGTCTACCAATAGGTTTCATGCTATATACTTGTATTCAATTATTGTGTAATGTTTTGTTAAGCTGTGTTGCAAAAATTATCTGATACTATTTTGTATCTTAATATTTGTCACTTTTTATAATAGTTTGTTCTATATTAGTGACATAAAACTTTAGGAACGATTAGGGACTCTAATAGTGAAAATTCTAAAAAGAATACTCTGATAACTGAGAGACCCCTCTCGACTTTCCATCAGCATGGCTGATGCTAACCTCAGAAAGTGACTTGTTGCACCTTCTTGGGCTAACTAATGTTCTCTGCTGATATGAAATGCAAAGACTATATTGAATCCATTGCTAGGTCAGCTGCTAAGAAAGTTGGTCCTCTGTGTCATGCAAGACAATTTTTCTCTCCAGATTCTATCTTACATATAAGTCTACAATTTGCCCATGCTCAGAATATTCTGTCACATATGGTCCAGTGCCCCTGCTATTTAAAAATAAAATCTAAAGAATCAGCAATATTATTAGTCCTGATCTGGCAGCTCAGCTTCAGTCACTTTCCAACCATTGTAAGGTTGCCTCTGTGCCTTTTCTACAAATACTTTTATGGTAATTGTTTAGATGACCTCTTTGCTATGGTACCTAGACTTTTTAAATTTAAGCATAGTACTAGACTGGCAACAAGATCCCATCAATTTACATTTTGAGCTGATTAGATGTAACCATAAATTCTATGCTAACAGTTTCTTTTCTTGCACTTCTTGCTCATGGAACTCCCTTCCAGGTCCATTCTTTCCAGCCAACTTTAATCTGCAAAAATTTAAATGCAATGTCAATCACTATCTACTGTCTTCTTGATTACTTTTTCTCTTCCCGCTCATTATTAATGTTTCTGTTCCTAATTTTTCCATACCCAGTAACCCTTTGTGGCTTTTATGCCTTGCATGGGGTGAAACTGATTAAAAATGCTTTTGGACTCCATCAAGACTGAAAAGTGAAGACTAGGCAACTCCTGACCAAATATGACAACAGTACTCCATTTTAGGCCTGATTAGGCTCTTGTAAAGGTAGAGGATAGCACAAGGAATCGGGTACTTCCTGGAGTGGTAAAGGGAACTGACTATTTTTCCTGTATCTTTAGTCATGTATGAGTTCCACTTGAGGTCAGGGGCAAGTTTAAGGCCTAATAGTCTCTCAAAGCATTGAGCCTCCACAAGGGAACATCCATTCATTATGACTGGTGGTAGTTTGGGGTCCAATCCCAATATACAAAATAAGGAAAAACTCGTTTCTGAAGACACCTTTGGGTGGGGGTGTTGGGGACAGTCAATCTATGTTATAAGCACCAGGCACATTTGTGTTTGTTCAACACCTACAAAGCCTATGTGTAGTTTATACTACAATTATGCATAATCGGGCATGATCAACAGTTTAAACAAGGTCAGTACATTTAAACCCTCAGTCATGATGGCTTGTGGCTTTGTGCTAGCACAACCATCAACAGCTTCCAAATATTTCTGTCTAATCAATTCCACTCGGTAAATCAAATCTAGAGATATCTGCAGTAGATGAGTCTTGTCCCAAACTAGTAACTTCTCAAAAGTCGGAGGTATCTTCAGCCTACAATGACTTTAATATATAACAAATAAACAGGCAAACAGATACTTTCTGGTCATTGGATGTGATATCGTATTTGGATTTATGGTAATTTGTTATCCTCAGGGATTGCATCGCATTTTTCTTACTGTTGTGGAGTAAACAGTACACCTCCAGTGACTTATATGAACTAGTGCATTACTATAAAGAGCTCCAGGTCAGAGGTAAAACCAGTTGGAGTCAGTCTTTAGATTAACTATGAAGACATCATAGCAAGTAGCTGAAACACTGTGTATAGAGAATTCTTATACAAAGTACGTTATATAAAGTCAGAGTGTATTATAACAATAGTTATAGAATAGTGGCATTATAATATTTACATATAGTTTTGTTTTTATTCTAACCTAAAGAAGCCAAATACAGCAAATGTTCTTTGGCAAAATGTCTTTTCTAGCTTTTCCACTTTGTCTTCTTATCATCACTCAGAATATAATAAATAAATGCTGCTATGTACTGTGGTTAAAATTACATGAAACTAAGACATTGAGTAAATAGCACCTATTTTAATTTGACCTTGTTAGCACCAGATTGATGTTTGTATATTTGTTGACGCAAAAATTCTGTTTCTAATTTGCTTGGCTTGTTTCCTTTGTTCTCATCTGCTATCAATATGAAAAAGTTTTTAGTTTCTGTTGGCCAAACAGCTTATCTGTTTTCCAATCAATTTCTATTCTTTTTTCCTTTTCTTAGCTAGGGTTCGATATGTTAAAAATAAAAATACCTTTTATTTAGGGGCTTAAAAAAAATAAAAAAACAAAGCTAGAGAATATTTTAATGAATATTTTTTGTCAAACTTGACTAACTACTAAGGTTTTGTACCACTTTATCAGTTAATATTAACTCCAGCTGTATCTCACAGAACTGGGATGCATTTGTCATAAAATTACATTGTGGAGACCAATAAAAACATTTTATTACAGACAGTACACTGATATTTAAAAAAAGCTGCATCACTTTATCCATTTTGCTAGACCAACAGATGTTGCATCATGATAAATTCAATAATCCATTTCTGACCTGCTAATTTATTTTTTTAAATCGACTTCACCCCAAGCAAGGCAGTAAATCCACTAAGACACAAGAGGCTACTGGGTGTGGAAGAATCAGAAAACAGAGACATTACTAATGAGCAAGAACAAAAGAATAATCAGGAAGACAGTAGATATACCTGATCCATACACCAAGGTCTTTTATTCAATTATTTTTTGGTTTGGTTTGTTTTATGGCATATCAACCACAATGGGTTATTTAACACTGACAATTTTTATTGCTGGTAATATTTTTTTCCTTCAAAAATGTATAGCTGGTAATATTTTTTTTCAAAAATGTATTGTTGGTAATATTTTTTTTCAAAAATTTATTGCTGATAATAATTTCTTACAAAGTATTTTATTAAACATTTTTTTACATTTTCATAGTGTTTTGAGCCCAGTTTGGGGGTTAACTATTTGCCCATAGTTGGGACCCTAACAGGTGCTACCACCCCAGGTCAGGGTGGACCTGGGAACACCAGCAATTAAGAGCTGGTTCCATGCTCCTCAAAATCTCTTGATCAGAGGCCTTGCTGTTGGATGTAGTTTATCGTTTTACCCAGGATGCAGATGTAGTTTACTGTCATATCCAGGACAGTTTACTCAATTAGAAATTTTATCTTAAAAGATATATATGTTTGCTGTTTTTTTAATACTGATTTTGTTTTACAGATCGTTTGTGCAGTGCCATCTTGTACAACCAGATGTTTTCTTAGTACTGGATTCTTTTAGGATTCTATAACATGACTTAGAAAATACTAAATCCTTTTTCTTGAGACTGCTATATTTGCCTAACTTATATAACATAACAAAGAAACAAAATATTCCCACTTTTTTTCAGGTCATCTATTCCATTACTGTTTTTCTTGTCCTTTTTGGTTGAAGGTATCTGACAGGTGTCAAAGAATAAAACTTTTTTTTAATGAAAGCAGTGATGGCACCTACTATGAATCTATCCTAAAAATTCAGGATATGGAAATAGCAAATGCTAAACACATCAAATACCTCCCTATTTGAATCAGTTACAAAAAATATAGTATAAGAGATAAGTTTTACCCCATATCACAAGTTGCAACAAATCCAAATTATTATCCTAAAAACTCAAGCCATCTTAAATAGCCTTATCAGATGTCTCAATCAAAGAATGATATGCATGACACCAAACTCATTCAAAAATATCTAAACTGTCAGTTGTATATAACCACTTTCTAAGATCAATGGTTAAAATGACTGAGTGAATAAAGATATAGATTTTAGTGAGGACTATGTTTTTTGGAGAGTACATATAACTCAAAGAAAAAATAATGTAATAATGAAGATATTGACATTCGACACTACTTCAAACAAAAGGTTAACAACAAAGCCACATCAGTAGTGGAAAGAGCAATAACAGTTACTGGACTTGAGAAACCTATTTTCCTGAAAAATTGTTTTAAGAGAAATATTTTATAAATTCCAACCAAAAGCAGGACTGGCTTCTTGGACAATGAATTCTGAATGTTTCTTATAAAAGTAATGACTAATATTATTATTACCATTTGATTATGGTTTTATTATTGCATGAAGATCATAAATTTTACTTTTATCCCTATAGCCAACTGTGTCATAAGTGCAGTTTCCAAAAGTACTTGCCTTTCTTCTTCACTTTTCTCTTCAGCCACCAGCTATCATCAGGCTTCCTGTTTCTACCTGGTACCTGGAACAAAATAACTGTTTTAAATTAGTATATTAATAATTTTACTTTGACTATACTAGATGTAATTGTTTTGTTTTTCAACTTTAGCTTTTTACACTATATCATTCAGACTGTTATCATTTTTATTGGCATATTCATGTGGTTCGTACTGATCATTCAATATCTGTTTATATTTCTGAGATGAACTATTATTCGGACTGTTGGCCACATCTTTATTGTCATATTCATGGAGATCTGTACCGACCCTTCAATCTGTTTATACTTCTAAGATGATTTATTTACATCATTCAGACTATTCTCCTCATCTTTATTGTCATATTCATGAATACAATGTAACTAGTTTGTGAATATGGCAATAAAGATGAGGACAACAGTTTGAATGATATAAATAGTGTAAATAGTTACAATACCTCATCTCAGAAATATAGACAAATATCTTTAACTTTAGTTTAAATTCTCACCTTTATTTAAAATTTTGGTCAGAGAGAGAATAAGTAGTTGAAGAAGGGATAAAGTTTATTTTCAGTCAAGCAAGTAACAATAGCAGGACCCAAATGAAATCTTCTTTGTTATGTGCTTTTACTTTCATTTGACCATGTATAAAAATGCTATTTATTTAGTTTATCTTAGTCTGGCATAAGGTTCCCAGTTAGTATAATTATACACAAAAGTAGTAATGGTTTAAGAAATTGGTAAACATTGCTCCACAGTAAAGAACTTTTATAATTTTTCAGTGATAGTAAAATAAATAAATAAAAATAAATAATAAGGAAACCAAAGTTTCACCATCTCTAAAAATAGATGTAGGCCATGAAGTCATATTTCAACCAACTAATTAGAAGCCATCTCAACCAGGATACAAACATCATACAGTAGCAAGAGAACCAGAAACAAGATTGCTTCCCATCCAGGATATAAAGTCACTTATCATAAGTCAATCAGAAACTCAACAGCAGTTTCAAAGTAGTATTAGATACCAGTTGGCATACAAGGGCTGGCTGAAAGGTTCATAAGGCTGACCAAGATACTCATTGTGACCAAATGAGATTTATTTTTCAACATAGTCCTCTTTGCGGTTCTCACAATTCTTTCGTTGGTGTTGCAGTGTTTGAATTTCATTGGTGATGAAGCTTTCATTCTTTTGGTCAAAAATATCAGCAACAGTAGATATGAGATCATCATTAATGTAATACTGGTTCCCAGCTAAGTGTTTTTTCATGTTGGGGAACAGATGATAGTCAGATGGAGCTAAATCAGGAGAATGGGAAAGGTGATCAACAGTCATGCACAGTAGGTAATTGAAATTAAGAATTTGTATGCTGGATCCTTGTCCTGATGAAACAATGCCCCTTTTGTCAGTTTTCCTGAGTGTTTGGTCTTGATAGTCTTTCGTAACTGCCTCATTAAATTGGAATAGTACTTTACATTGATGGCGTGACCCTTTTAAAGATATTCAATAAACACAATCCTTTTTTTCATAAAAAAAAAAAAAGGGGGCCATCACTTGCATATGAAACAAATTTGACCTTCTTTGGAGCAGGTGAGTGGGGTCTTTTGATTGCATGTATATAAAGAGATGGAAAATAAACTTAAATCAGAATTAATTTTATCAATTCTCCAATGCTGTAGTCATCATAACATACCCAGAGACAAAATATGACACATAAGTGATCCATACAATCTTACAGAGATCTTATACAATACCTACCTCCTCCTACCACCCACTGGCAATCTTAAACATCCACACAGTCCTGTATTAAAACTGAAACATACATACATCCTTTTCCCATATTTTAAGCAAGGTGACTGTTACATTTGAATACATACATATTTACATTGTTTGAACTGTACACATCTTTATTGTCATATTCGCAACATTTTAGCCATTGTACGTTCCAAACTTCTTCAGGTGATTGGAATTTCAAACTGACCCTTTTATTTCATCCACTGGGGTAGATTGTTCTAGTTCCACATGCCATGCCTTTTCTAGATGTCTCAATATCAGTTATCTCCATTTAACACAACTCAACAAGATGTTTGTTGATCTCTGCTGTAGTTAGGTATTGAACTCATAACTCTTTGGGTCAAATCTGGATTTAACCAATACTTTTATCCATGAGGACATCAGTGTATGAATTTTTGAAACTTATAAACCTAATGTCTCAGTAAACATTTTTTACCAGAGCTCATATTACAATTTTGTTGTTATTATTGTTTTTCTCTAACACATTTTTGTGGCCTAGCATATGCGCTGATTCCTTAAGTTTTCATATTTTCTGGTGATGTCTGTTATTTCAATCTCATCCCACAGGGGGTGGTGATCATTTTCCCTCTATACATGGTCAGCTACACCTGATTTTTCTATTTCCCTTCGGGTTATAGCTTTATGGTGTTCCTGCAGTCTTATTTTAAGAGGGTGGCCGATTTCTCCTTTATCAAGGGTGTTTCATGAAGACAGATTATATATAAAGGTGTTTCATTAAGAGAGATCAAAGTCAGCAGTAAATAAATCAATGTTATTGGTGAAAATTTATTTATTTTTCTATTGGATCATGTTTAAGTCGTGGCAAAATAATATCGCCCAAATGTCCACCAAATCTGAAAGAAAAAGAAAAAAATCATTAGATGCCTAAACTTAATTCACATTTAAAAATCAGTCCAAGTTATTGGAGGACTCTTTGTTTCTTACCACAGCTACATGGGATGACATACACACAGTCCTTAATCATGTTCTCCTCTATGGGAGGTCTTATTTGGAAATGGTGCCTGCAAAGTGTTTAACCACTTTTGAAGGTGGTCCTGATGTTATATAAACCACAGATCTTTTGTATTTTTTCCAATAATCCCTTCACATAGGGTAGGCAGACCAAGATTTTTTTTTTTTTGAGTGTTGTTATCCTTATGAACCCTTCTATCCCAGTTTGTCAGAGCTGCTGTCATGTACCCAGAATAGTTTTTACATTATAGGGTACTGCTTATACTGACCATTTCTTCTTCATATATTTCTGAGTTGCCACTTATGCCTTTTGCTCGATGTTGTAAGCAGCGAATGATCCCTTTCTTTACACTGTTTCGGTGGTGGAAGTCAAAGTTGTGGTGAATGTTGGCTTGCAGTATACGGTTGTCTTGAACCCATGCTTTGTTTGTACATCCAGGAATGCTAGTTTGTAGTTTTCTCTCTCCACTCCATCAATGATCTTGTTGAGTTCACATGGTCCAGTAATAGCTGGACCTCTTCCTGGTTCAGTTTGAAATTCCAATCACCTGAAGATGGTCAGAGCGTACAACAGCCAAAACATTGTGAATATGTCAACGAAGATGAGAACAACAGTCTAACAGTGTAGATAGTGTAAATAATTACAATACCTCATCTCAGAAATATAGACAGATACATATGTATGTTTATTTTCCCAGACTCTCTCTCTTTCTCTCTCTCTTTTATGCATTAGGACTTTTACATTTGAATTCTTGAACTCGCACTATCCTTGTGTACATATATTGTGTTATATAAAAATTTATCCTGTATATATTAACTCTGTACATTTTCGGTCAGTCTTTACACAAAGCCATGTAGATATATTGTGAGAATGGATATTGTCAACCTACCAAAAGTTTAGTTTAGCATAATACAAAACCACAAGTGTTGGTATGCTCAATGTGGATTGAAATCACTCTGGTAGTAATGCTCTGTGAGATTATCTTGCTCCATACAGAAGAAATTAAAAGCTTCTTTAAATGATGATTATCATTAAACACTTGATTTTCAGAACTGATCTCAATAAGTGTTGTAACCTAGGGAAGCTTACTAAATAGAATAATCAAAGGTTTTGAATGATAATACTTAAGACAAGAACAACACATATAAGATTTGTCAGTGGTGTGTAGAAGAAGTAGTCAACTGTTAGAAGTGTGTCAAGTGAATTCCACAATGAAACTCCAACTGCAGGATATCTACTAACTGCCCCACATGGTCAGCTGTGGCACAAGGCTGAATTTAATGTGGGGCATCCAAACCCATAGGCTTGGCCAAAAATTCCCTGTAAACCCCGTATAAAATGGGGTCGGGTAGCTGTTTCCTGAGACATAGCCTTGTCTGGGGATCCTCTCTGCCTCCAGACAGAGAGTTTGACCAGCACAGCTGGAGACAAATCTCCAACTGCAGACCAACATACAGTATTTACTACTGTAAATATGTGAATGGGGACATACCCATTATCGTCCATAGGTATGCTACAACAATAAGAATATTGGCCAGATTTGCTCTTTATTGCTGATCAGTATTTGGATTTTTTTTTTCTTAAGAGGCCTATTTTCTTTATCAATTCCAAAACAGTAGATTTTTATCAAATTTATCAAGTCATTTTCGAATGAAGCATGTACATTTACACCTAAATGTAAGTATTCTGGAAATTTTGAATGCAAACTGAGTGCAGATGCTAAACTGCAAATTTACCTGTAATCCCTCTGAAGGGCAAAGTTCCTAGACCAGACAAACCAGTAAGGAATAGGAGTAGCAACATACTGCAACAGATTCACAAGACACCACAAATTAAATTCCCTTACTCATTCACCTATCTTCCTCACCAAGCTATGTGACACTTACACTCTTCCTCCTCACTTTCTCCCTTCCCTCTTTTTCTCACACATACACATGAAGAAATCATATTTCTTTTCATCTTAATAAAAAAGAATTGTAAAAACTCATAAGAAAAATTTAGTTGTAAAAACACAAATATTTTATATTTAAAAACCTTGCATTTTTCTTTGTTGTGGGTTGATTCAAATCCACAACAAATACACTGACCAAACCTTGTCATGGCGTTTGATTGATACAATTAAAATAGGTATTTTGTTCTATATTATAGTAATGTGTTTGTTTTTTTGTTTTTTTTTGCATTTATTTATTTATTTTTGTTTTTTTATTTTTCAGTTGTTGGATGGGATGCTACTTGCTTCCATTTTGTATTGAAGACATGCAGGATGTTATTCATCGTTGCCCTAGTTGTAACAAAACAGTTGGAGTGTGTCGCCGCCTTGAATAAATTGGAACCAACTAATAATAATGTTCTTCTACTGGTCTCCTACCTCAACAGAATTTGTCTTCATGCAATGAAAGAGTGAAAAAGTGTGTAGGAAAGAGAGCGAGGCAGAATAGGACATATTTAAAGTCTGGAGATCAAATTCATTAAAAGTATATCTTTGATGGAGGGTTAAGATTTAGTAGGCTTTGGTTTTTAATGATTTTTATTCTTTAATTTTATTTTTAAATTCTGTGTTTTTTTTTGTTTTTTTTTTGTATGGTCAATTTTTCTCTCTTCAACTACTAATGTACTGTTTGTAATATAAAAAAAAACATTTTTTTTATTATTTTTTGCAAGAAAATAGTTCAAGAAAAAAAAAAAGAAATTTAATATTTTCTAATTTATTTTTTCTTTTGGTAGAGAGAGGAATAGGCACAACTTAAGTAAACTGGTCCACTCATAAAAAAAAAAAATACATAAAAATTTTTTGAGAAATTATTTTTTCAGTGATTGATTTTATACTATATTGATATTATGAACAGGACTCCCCTTCTAAATCAATAACTAATCAATATTTTTCAATTCTGCTAAGTCTTGTGGCTTAAGAAACGTTTTAAAAAATGCTAATCTACAAAAATTATGGTTAATTTGCAGTTTAGCACCCATGCTCAGTTTGCATTAAAAATTTCCAGAATACTTACATTTGTGTGTAATTGTATATGCTCCATTTGAATCTGGCTTGATAAATTTGATAAAATCTACTGTTTTGGAGTTATCGACAGTAAAAGTTCAGATTCATTCGTGTTGTTGGCAGCAGCCATAACTGGCGTTGTTTGCATACATTCGCTGCGGAAATCTAAGTGCAGAAGAGAACGTAGTTAATGGCCTTGTTTACTGATCTTACTTGTCTCAATTACTGTGCAAGAGAACTATATTGCTTGCACAATAATCAAGACAAGTGAATATTCTATTCATAGCTATTCCACAGCAAATGTATGCAAACAACACCAGTAATGGCTGCTGCGACACAAATGAATCTGAACTTTTACTGTTGATAACTCCAAAACAGTAGATTTTATCAAATTTATCAATCCAGATTTGAATGACACATGTACAATTACATATAAATGTAAGTATTCTGGAAATTTTGAATGCGAACTGAGTGCAAGTGCTAAATTGCAAATTAACCAAAATTAAGCTATTTATATTGTTCAGACTATCGTCTTCATCTTTGTTGCCATAATAATCACAATGTTTTGGCATTTATTTCCAAATATTATTTTTCTATTTTTTATGAGTGGACCAGTATATTAAAGTAGTTCAGAGAGGAATAATTTTTCTTGAGTTTTAATTTCTTAAAAACCTTAATGAAAATGCTAAACGCTCCATATCTTTCACTAAAGAAAAAGAAAGAGTTTAAATAAAAAAATGGTACATAATTATCAATTTTATTTTTTTTTTATTTTTAGCTTTTTTATTTACCTTGTCTCATTATCAAGTTTAAAAAAAAATTAACATTAAATAGTAATTGTTCCATGGTTGTGCTAAACAAATAAAAAATAGATTTTGAAAATAAAAATAAGAAGTTGTTTAGCTACACTGGATATTATAACATACTAATTCAAAATTTTGACAAGTATTAATTTCATTGTAATTGATATAAAAAATTAATATCTCTGTCCCATTATAGTTGCTACATTTAATGCACAAAATGTATATGTAAATGTAACAACAATTATGGGACAGAAGTGAATTCTCCTAATAAAAAAAAAATAATTTTTTAAATTGCTCTAATAGAATAGAATATTGTTATGAGTTTCTTAAATTTCTTCTAACTATATGTCCCACAACTTTACTTTCTTTTAATTTTTGAATTTTCCATTATCTGTTTATTTTTGTTTTTTTATAAAATATAGTTTTATGTAATGCAAGATTTTCTTTATTAATTATTTCACCCCAAGTAAGGTAACAAAGCCACTAAAACACAATGGACTACTGAGTCTAAAAGAATAGAAGGAAAAAATCATTAAATAGCAAGAACAATAAAAGAACAGAAATTAAGATTTATACATATACCGTATTTGCTGGCATCAGAGATGTAATTTTTTTTCTTAAATAAGTCTCTGGCATAGATAACCTTCTTCCAGGGTTAGCATAGGCCTACAAAAACCCTAACCTTCGCATGGCAAATTTTCAAGACTTATTTCAGGGAAAAACTGATTTCTTGATGTTGGTAAGTACAGTATATAGATATATATGTATAAATTCCCATATCACTGAACAAACCAGAGTCAACTGCCTGAAGACTGTTGCATAGTGTACAAGAAACTGCTAGTTATGGTCAGTCAAATGTACACTGGATTTTTATAAAAGATATAAATGCTCTGCTATTACGACAGTGAGCTTTTTTCACCAGAGGGCCATTTTAAATATATTCCTTTGGGAATTACTTCTTTGTGTTAATGTATATGGAAATTCTTGGGACCTAGTATTGTTGAGCACTTTTTGCTGGGATCCAGTTCTTGTGCCATTGAGTACTTTTTTGGGATGCCACCCCTCAAATAACAGTTATTTTTGGGTTATTTAATTCTAGATCATATGGGAATTTCACCCTTGGTTATTTTAGATGGGGAGTACATTATATGTATTCATCAACTACCCACTTTATAATACTTTCAGTTAACCGAGGGAGTATATAAACCCATATCACTGAACAGATCAGTGCCGACCACCTGAAGACGGCATACACAGAGCACAAGAAACTGTCTTTCATCTTTGGCCGGAACTACACCAAATTACTATGATAAATATAAATGCTCTGCAATTGTAGCATTGAGCTTTTTTGCCCAGCATTTGATCTTAAATATACTCCTTCGGCTGTAATTTACTTCTATGTATTAATATATAAAGAATTAATGAATTTTACTTTTTAACTTGAGATATTTTTATTGCTTCAAACATTATTTGTAGTGGATACCCATATTTGTGTAGATATTCTGTTTATTTTAAACAGTATTTATTTTGCCTACCAGCTTGTGTATTCAAGAAAATTTAATAAAAAAAAGAAGTGCCCTCCAGCAGGATTCGAACCTGTGTTTGATTCTACCTGTGTGAAGCTCTTCGTAGATGAGGTGAGCAATCAATGCACACCAGATCAGATAGTGGTTTCTCCTGCAGAGGGGGATGCTGGTTTGAATCCTGCTGGAGAGCACATTTTTCTTTAAGTTTTCTTGGGTATGAAGGCCAGTAGATAAAATACTGTTTAAAATAAACAGAGCATCTACTTCAGAGAAATCCACTAAAATAACATTTGATGTGCATATATATATATATATATATATATATATATATATATATATATATATATATATATATATGCACACACACACATATATATATATGTATGTATGTTTTAAGGTATGCTATATTTATATACTACTACATATGAAAAAAATGCAAATATATGTACCATATACAATGCAGATAATGTAACATACTTTAGACAAAACAAGTAAGATATCGAACCTCGCCAAAAATAAAAAAATATAAGTAAATAAACAAATTAAGTAAATAATAAACAAACATGAACACAAGTAAATGTAATAATAATAATAATAATCAACAACAAATAATTAAGTAATTAATAATAATAATGAGTAAAAATTAACAAACACCATAAAATAGCTACAAATAACCACATTTGGATCCAAAATTATTCCTCAAGTAATCTGACGCATAACCATTACCACCCAAATAATGGTTAAGATAATACCATAGACCTTGCTACTCATAATGCACTATTGACAAGTATATAAATAGTTGAGCCAAAACATAATGGTCTGAAGGTTATGTTAAAGCATGAAACACTGCTGGCCCTCAGTGATGACCTCAGTATCCACAGTATATATATATATATATATATATATATATATATATATATATAAGTGGAAAAATTAAATTTATATATATTTTACAAATCTTATGAAGTGTGAAATAATAAAATGGAAATACTCTTGTCAATAACAGGCGACCATCAATTATGATATTTGATTACACAAATTCTTTCCTTAATTTTTTTTTTTAAATGCCATGTCCTTTCAAAACATAAGTGAACATAGCTCTACAAATTTCTTTTCTTCATCTGTGAACTGCCAGGACTTCTTAGGAAAGATAATGGAGTGGTTTCAAATTCAATATTGATGTTTAAAACAAACTTTTACTTACGTTTATAATACACATATATGTCTTATATTTAATGAAAAATAAAATGTGTATTATATTCAAGAAATTGTGGCTTTGAACTATACGATTAACAGTATTGTTGTGTGATGTTAAAGTCCATCCTCCATTTTTAAATATTATCTTGTATGAAAATAACTAAGAAGCAAGAAGTTTAAATTTTATCAAAATTATTTACTTTTCTCGTACAAATGGCTCTGTGTGTTTTTTCATATTGGTTTTCTGAAAATTTAAAGTTATATTGTAAGTATGACATCTTGAAAAAAAGAGTTTTAAGGAATATATTATTTTGTTAATTTCTTCTTCATCAAAAAGAAAGAAAGAATTTTGGTTGGTATCTCATTCGTCATTATGTTCACGTGTTTAATATAACAATATTTGCTGAATGCATGGATGTCATATATTTTACTAACAAAGCCATGTACAGACATAATGTGAGGGATCTGTTTTGTATTTAAATAATAAAACTCCTTTAATAAAATAAAACAAGTATCAAATATATACACGAGTGTAGCATCTGTAAAAAACGAGATTATTTACATATGGATCAACATTTCTGTCTAGTAGTATTTTTACACTCTTCCTAGGATCAAAGTGTAGTTTCTGTACTCACCAAGAATGAAAATGTTTCTCCCCAACTCTTCTTTCTAGATTCAGAGTGTAGTATATATGCACTCTATGAATGTGTTACACACACACACACACACACACACACACACACACACACACACACACACACATATGCTGTATATGTCAGTATACAAGATGACCGTTAATCCTTAAAAAAAATACCCCCCAAAATAAGGGGCCATTTTATATTCAAGGTATAAAATGTGAACCTTGAACCCTGTGGTTTATGGTAAATTGTTAGCATGAGAGATTTATGACAGTAGGCTAACCCCTGCCTTGGTAACTTATCAACACAAATATTTTCTACTGAAACTACTTAATTATAATAAAAGTGTATTGTACTAAAAGTACTCTTAACTTATATAATATGTGCTATGATTGCATGACAACAATAAAATGCATATTCGTCAAGAGAGAAATACAAAATTATTGTCACACACACTAGATTGTGGTAGTTAATCTTCCTTCCTTTTTCAATGATGTTGAACAAAAACACAACTAGATGTGTGTCTCAACAAGCCATTTAAAGATCACATTTGAGAACAGTGAAACAAGTGGATGGTTAGCAGGGAAAAGTCATTCAGGTTACCATAATAGCCTGCCAAAAACAAAGCACCCCCTCATGAGGTATTGTAGATTGTGGTAGTTAATTGACAATATCTCCCCACTGTTTTTTCATTAAAATTTGAGTGAAAAGAAAGTATATGCTTACTGAATATATTTAATAAATTCAGTACAATACACTTTAAAATATGATTTGAGTGGGGGTTGTCTTGTAAAACAAATATAAAATATATATTTCATTACATTTATATATACGTGGTTATAAGAACTAATACTGGGAGATAAATGATCAGCCTTTGAAAATATGGTAGCAAAATTGATTTTTAATGTCATACATACATATATAGCTGTGTTTTTTTGTTGAGGCAGGACTGGGATTAATTTTGCACAAAGCAAGGTGACAAAGGATTTGTCATGATTTGAGACAAGGATTTACAAGGCCAGATGTTCTTCATGACACACAATTCAAACATTCATGATAGTCCAAGTACACTGAGTGTTTTAATCAATACACCATCTCTTGGAAGGTTGCCATTCAAGATTTGAGGTCCCATCCTAGCCTTATATATAGGGGATGAATCAAAAATACTTTTACAAATTTGGGAGGCAGGTTCCTCACTCCAAAACAAGGACAAAAGTTCATATAAACATATGTCTGCAAATCCTTCATTTTTTTTTTTTAGTTATTAAGTTTAAAGTTTACGGCAAATGCTGTTAAATGTACAATCTAAGAATACTTTTACAAACTTTGGGGGTGGGTTCCTGACACCAAATCAAGGTAAAAAGTCCATATAAGCATATGTCCAAAAGGTCATAATTGTACCTCAACATCATGATTCATAACAAATGTTCAAAATGTCCTCCACTTGCTTCTGTACACACATGCACCCATTGGATCATTGACTGGCAGACCCTTTCAAATACTCCTACATGGTGTTGAATGGTTTTGCAGACCTCTATGGCGTGTTGATGAAGCGCCTCTGCATTATTATCTGCTGCATAAACCAATTGTTTTAGGTGGACCCACAGATAAAAATACAAAGGATTGCGGTTGGAGGAATGTGCAGGCCACGGAACTGGTCCTTCCCTAATTAACCATTTTTCATGATAGATGTCAGCAATGTAACTAAAATGTGCTAGAACCCCATCATTCATGAACTACACGTGTCTTCATATTAGCAGGGGTATATCCCTTAGCAGGTCTGGAAGTGTGTTCAAAATAAAGTCTCTGTAGACAGCTTCTGTATGATGTGCTGAGAGACCATATGGACATACCAAACAGTTATCTAAAATTCCAGCCCACACATTAATTGTAAACTGATGCTGGTGTCTAGCTTGTATTGTACCATGAGGATTCTGATCCGTATACAAATGTTGGTTGTGTAAATTTGTTATTCCAAATGTTGCCTCAACCGTAAACAAGATTGAAGAAACAAACAACAGATTGGCAGTTTGTGCAATAAACCATCAGCAAATGTTCTCCTGTGGTGAGTGATCAAAGGGCGAAAGACTCTGCCCACATTGCAAATGATACAGATGCAGGAGCTGCTCTTGAAGTACCTTCCATGCAGTACTATGAGATGTACAACATGCTAGGGTCACTTGATGTGTGTGGATACCTGAATCATTTCTGACAGCCTGTAAAATGTGTTCTTCATGGTTAAGTGTCTGAACAGATCTCAGTCTTCCTCGATCCATAGTTTGTGGTGCCACAAATCCTGTTTCAGTAACACAACAATAAACAACAGCTAAGGTTGGATGACTTCGCTGCCTTCAGTCTGAAAACGTAATTTGATACAGCCGTGCAGCCTCATGTCCATATATAAAAATCATATCTGCTTGATTGCGATATGAATATCCTGCTATTGTTAAATGGAATACTTCTCGGTTAACTCACGACCATACATGTTAAACATTGAAGACAGACTAACCACAAATGTACACAAATTATAAATGTAACTAGTCTACATGGCAACAGAATGCCATCTACTGTAAACTTTCTTTAAACTTAGCTGAAAATGAAGGATTTGAGGACATATGTGTATATGGACTTTTGTTTTGGTGTGAGAAATCCACCCCCAAGGTTTGTAAAAGTATTTTTATATACCCTATATATGTGTGTGTGTGTATCCATAACTATTAATCTCTCTCTCATATATATATATATATATATATATATATATATAAAGACACAAGCACACACAATTATTAATCCAAAATGTAATTTTTTTTATTATGAAATAGTATTAATATCTTTCTTTATATTTTTGGTTATAAGTCAATTTTTTAAATGTTGACCTTCAATTTTGACCCTGTAGGGGTACCAGTATAAAGTACTGGGAGCCAAACAGTGGATACACCTGTGTGACATGGGCAGCATCAGATTATATTTATTTTTTATTGCGAGATCACTTTTGTTTAAGATTCTGTATATTGAAAAAAAAAAGTTATTTTCAACATTTTTTCTACTTTTCAGTATTTTAGATAAGAAATTGTATATTTGTACTTATATACATATGAACACACATACACATATGTTCATATACAATTTTACTCTCTTTCTTACACAAAAAACACATTCACTTCTATATATTATATATACAAAGAAAGAGAGACAAACACATGCAATGTGGACACAGGAATCAATAGTACATTGTAACTGTCATTTTCACACCTTATGTGATCTTCAGACAATATAAATGGTGTCGCATACACAAAATATACAGTGTGAACTTCGAAATCAATACGACATGGTCTGAAGATTGCTTGAGTCATGAATGTCAGTCACCATGCAGTGTTGATTCCTGTGTTCACATGTCTATATCTCTGATACTAAACATTCTTCTCCCATGAATATAGCAAATTTTAAATAATGTAATTTGTATCACACTCATAAGCAGATCAACAAGCACAGATCTAAACACCCT
Organism: Acanthosepion pharaonis; assembly: GCA_903632075.3. Lineage (NCBI taxonomy): Eukaryota > Metazoa > Mollusca > Cephalopoda > Sepiida > Sepiidae > Acanthosepion > Acanthosepion pharaonis. The sequence continues at coordinate 2,712,672 of CAHIKZ030003431.1, forward strand.
CTCACACAAACCTGTAAGCACTCAAAACATACGTATATAAAAATATATGTATATCTGAATGCATATGTAGATGAATATAAAAAAAATAAAAAATCAAAGTAAAAGAGATATATACATCATAGAAAATGGATTAAATCCAATAAATATTTAAAATATTTTCTGTTTATATTTATTTGAGTAAATGCTCTGTTTTTTAATTAAACAGTATTAATTACATTTTAGCAGCCTGAATGTTCGAGAAATTTCATACAAAATATGCATTCTCTGACAGGAATCAAACCTGGGTCCTATACAGGAGTTCTCTGTGGCTGAATGGTCATAGTATGCCAGGCTTAATGGTGGTTCCATATAGGAGGCAGATTAAATTCCTGTTGGAGAACATTTTTTTTATGAAATTTCTCAAACATTCAGGCCGGTAAAATGTAATTAACGCTGTTTAATTAAAGAACAGAGCATTTACTCAAATAAGTGTATCCATAAAAATAACGTATGAACAGAATATATATATGTGTGTGTGTGTGTGTGTGTGTGTGTGTAAAAAACTCATATATAAATAAAATATATCTAAAAAGACTATATATAATGACAAAAAAAAAACTTGTCTATTATATATATATATATATATATATATATATATATAGATAATATTAGTGGTCTATACATATATATATTGATAATATTAGTGGTCTATATATATATATATATATATATATATATATATATATATATACACACATATATATATATACATATATATATATATATATAAATTTCCAAGGAGGATAGAATCCAGGTAGAGCTCAATGTCCAAGGTAGAGCAAGAATATAATTTAAAGGCTCAAACACTAATATTCCATGGTTATAATTTATAACATTGGAATCATAATCACAATCCAATTCATCAGACCTACAAATTCAAAAAGAAAAACTATAACCATGGAATATTAGTGTTTGAACTTTTTATATTATATTATATTTTATATATATATATATATATATATTGTGGGGGAGAATGAAGTTAGCCCTTTCAAATAGATGACAAAACTGATCCTTTACTATACTGCACACAGAGTTCACAAGAAAATAATACATACATGAGCCAACAATATACTTTTATATTCAACATGAAATGGGGTGTCAGTTTTGTATATAAGTAGAAAAAAAAGAAAAAAAGACTGTCTTTCCTTTTGTGGACACCAAAATAGACAAAAGTCATATAAATGAACTTAAATTAACACTACTTCCATAGTGCAGTTGCCAGCATTTTGGCTTATTATATATTCATTTCTCATTGCATACTTACCAAAATATAATGGCCTTATGCCAGGTGTGTTGTAAGAGTTACAAGTCAATCAGCAACATAGGCTAAAGATTATGACTCAAAACATAATGGTTAATGGTACTGAATTTGTGTGGAGAAGTCCAAAGAAACTTCCGGAACTTCATTCATTGATGTATACTATATCTGGAAATTATTTTTCATTTTATTACGCTATTTGCTGCAGAGAAAATGTGGTATTGTTTTTGGCTGTGTCTTTTTCCATGTCTTTCTTTTTTCTGTAAATAACATGAAATGATAATCTTTTTTTATGTGCCATGTCCTTTCAGGTCATGGCTCTCCACAGCTTCCAGTCTTTTGTTGCTCTTTTAATCCTTTGCCATTGCTCTCTGTCCCTTTTCTGTCATCTAGTCACACAAACGTGGTAGGTTACTGCTTCCTCTTGCTTCTATTAGAACCATTCCAAATGAGAGTAAAACACCTCAAAATGCCATCAGGTTTGTTGTGTTTAGTATGATATAATTTTTACCTACTTAATCATTCCTTTAAATGCTATTTTCAATGTAATTGCATCTAAATAAAGCTTAGATCAGTTTTACTATTTTTAAAACTATACAACCAAAACCTCAATGTTTATAAATTTGAAAGAACATAAAATGGAGAATCACCTTTGCTATTATTTTAACAAAAGATTAAAATATACTGAAAAAACTGTCCTTGTAATTTTATGGGGATGAATTTTTTCCATTTGTTATTTTTCAAAACAGCCGAATTAATTTTGTAAAAAAATTTGGATGAGATAAAGCTTTTAAGAGCCTAGTAGAAAAAAAAAAATGAATTGCTAAAATTTAATTATTATCAAGCTGTGCCAACATGAAAAAAAAAATAAACAAAGTCAAGTTTATTGCACATTTTTGCTTTAAAAACGGATATTTTAAAAAGTATAAAGTAATATATATATATATATATATATATATATATATATATGGGTGGGTGTATGTATGTATGCATGAGAGAAAATAATATATAAATTTTTTATGTACCAGTACAATGTTAGGAAAATGAATGACAAAGTGGAAAATAATTTTCACATGATGTGTTTTGTCCTTTAGAACTTTATTGGGATAAATATTGATGTTTATGTTGATATAACATGTGTACAAAAAAGGGGATGCTGAAATCTTGAATTTTTAAATTAAAATTTTTTGTTTTTAATGTGTTTGGGTACACAGTCTAGCAAATTTAATTTAGTTTCATTTTATTTAGATTTTTATCACTATTGTTATTAAGTACCCCATATTGTGATAATAGAAGCCCTTTAAGAAAGGTAAAATGTTTAAGAACCTGTACAGAAATTTACTGTGGATAATCTAGTGATTAAAGCACTTTCTATACCCTTTTGTCTTAGTAAATGGCTTTCTCTTTTTTTATATATATATATATATATATATATATATATATATATATATATATAGGTTCTTATATCTTCATACAAGCTTGAAGTCCTTCACGTTAGAAAGCAAATCAAAAATGATTTCAAAAATGATGGAACAGTTCTAAAAAACAGTTTGATAATAAATCCTTTCCTTACTTGATCAATAGATTCTTATATTCTCGTCCAAGCTTGAAGTCTTCCATGTTATAAAATAAATTCAGGTTTGTATTTCCAGTAGACAGTATGTAAGCAAATATATGGATATAGATCCGACAGTATGAAGAAAAATACAGAAAAACAAACAAAAATCTTAATATGCAATTATGCTGTATTAATGTTAATATAAAGTCGACGTGTCGGTCTATTTAAGACCATCTTCATGGACATTTTCATTTAAACATAATTAACATTAGAACATATAAAAATTTAACACAAAAGACGATGGACATAAGAGCACAACTAATCCAAACAGATAACTGAAATTTATTTATTATCGAACTGTTTTTTAGAACTGTTCCATCGTTTTTTAAATCATTTTTGATTTGCTTTGTAACGTGAAGGACTTCATATATATATATATATATATATATATATATATAAATAAACTAGGAGTGGAAAAGCAATAGAAAAAAGTGGTAATGTGGTCATCTCATCCTTACTTCTATGGCATCCTTTTGGAGGTGTCTTCTTATGAAAGTTGATTTTCTCAAACACTATGTCTCGGGACTCAAGGTTGGACATTGGGGACCTGGGGACAGCAATGCAGGACCAAGCAGTGTGGAAAGGGATTGTTAAATGAGTTCCAACCAATGACAGGGAGGTTGATGAATGTGAAAAATTACAATAAAAAACAAAAACAAAAAACAACAAAAGAAGAAGCTAATTGGTTATAATTCCTTGCTCTTCAGAGCTCAATTGAGGACAAAAATATAATTTTGTGCACAATAACTAAAATTATTGGAAAAAAAAATATTGCCAGAGAGTCTACATTGTGATTCACAAATAGATTATATTAAAACCTGGAAGCCATTTTGTTGTGTTTTCTATGTATATGAAATGAAACATGACAGAGGTAAAACACATGTGAACAAAAAAAAAAAAAAAAAAAAAAAAAGTAAAGATTTTATTCTATACAAAAAGGTTAAAAGGAAGAACTTTGGTGATTACTAAACTTGTCTCCCTGAGAAAGGAGTTCCCTAATATCCACCCACTTCCTCTCATATTATTATTCCAAGCATTACTTCTACACATACATATGAGCATACAAAAGAATGATTTAAGTACCCAACAAATGGTAATATTAGCCATTTCCTTAGAAGGGAATATTTGGTATTCATTGACCCAGGCTACACTTTTCTTCACTCCCTGGCCTTTATTACATCCCTTCTCTGAATAGATTCTTTAGTCTTCACAAATATTTTTAATATATACATATATATCGATTATTCTAAAACGGATTAATCTTAGCCCTGATTTGCAGATCTGTGTCTGTGAAACAGATTCAGGTGATAAATCATTGAAAATTTTACTTATCTATTAACTATCAATATTTATTTAACAGTGGGTAATTTGGCAAAATCTGCTTGCCTTAAATACATTTCAGTAATTTATTAGTTGATGAGTTTTGTTAAACATAAAAATACTTAGTTATTATTAATTTACATATCTATAAGACATGTCTCATTAAATAATTTAGACAAGTTTTATATACTTATTTTTAATAGGATCCTCTCATAATTACAGACAAGTTTCTTAGTATCCTTATTAAAGGATGAAAGGAAATTACCACGTTGATACATATTCATTTTATTTCAAATACTTTTGACATTAGCGCAATGCTGTCATGAGGGTCTTGTTTTTTCTAAAACAATTGGAATAAATTGAATATGCATCAACATATTAATTTTCTTTCTTCCTTTAATAAGGATACTAAGAAACTTATTGCCAGAGGATCCTATTAAAAATAAGTACACAAAACTTATCTAAATTATCGAATGAGATATGTCTTAAAGAAAACATGCTGCCAAAATATACAAAATTTAAATATATATATATATATATATATATATATATATATATATACACGTAAGATGTATGTATATATATATAATTTTATATATATTATTTATATATTATATATGCGTGGTACTCATTGGAAAGAATTCAATATCAGTGATAGAACTAACATATTTAGTTGGATTGATGTGAGTTTGTGGCCCTGGGTTTCACGCTATTTGCAATCATCAGACAAACTAACGATCACAAATAGTGTAAAACCCAGGGTCACAAACTCACATCAATCCAACTAATATATATATATATATATATATATATATATATATATATAAATGACTTGTTAAATGTGTATGACGGAGAAGTTTTCCATTTATCCAGGTTTAGAAATTTAGACTTCCAACCAAAGCTGAAGAGGCCTGTCTACACTACTATTTAATCCTTAGTTGGGGGGGGGAGAAAGTGAATGTAATGAATGATTGGAATTTTAACTCAGCTCACTGATTTCTTGTTACAAACTGCTAACCACAACACCACCCATATATCCTCAACAATAGGCATTAAGATATCATACATACATACATATAATTTAGGGAAATCTATGGCAAAGTGGAAAAAGTATTTATGTCATGCATTTCATACTTTAGGATTTCATCAGGCTAAAGTGATGTTTATGTGGATATGAATACACATTACACATGCATATGAAATTTTTTATATACATTTTTTTTTTAATATATTTTTTGTGTATATAGTCAATTATTTCATTTTATCATAGATTTCCCAAAAATTACTCTTGATATATAAAAATTTATATATTGTTGTAGCATACCTACAGATGATAATGGGTATGCCCCCATTCCTGTGAATACTGTATGTGTGGGTCTGTGGTTTGCAGTTGGAGATTCATTGTGGATTTCAGTTGACTACTTCTTTTACATGCCGCTGGCAAATCTTATGTGTTGTTCTTGTCCTAAGTATTATCGTTCATCACCAACCTTCATGTGATTATTCTATTCAATAACCTTACCTAGGTTACAACATATGTATATGTATATATATATATATATAAAATATCAAGAACCCTGACCGTCTTGCAACCACGATTTCTGCTAAGATGTCTTTATCAGGCAACATGTCATTATTTTTTCTCAAAAGATCAATATATAGCAGTGCTTGTACTGGCAATGGAAGGAGGAGGAGGAAAGAGAGATGGATCTGTTGGCTTGGGAAAATAATAATTCTTTCAGAAATGGAGATATTTCTAAAAATCCGGGACTCAGATTTATACTTTGATAAAATTCAATAGCAACACTCTTGAGAAATTTCCATATAAGTTACTTTCTTTGTGGCATTTTTTTTAGCTGAATATTTATGAGCATTCTTAAATTTAAAGGACGCTCATAAATATTCATGCAGTTAGCTAAAAAGTCTAGTCAAGCTATGGAGGATGCCAAGTGACACAATTCAATCTAAATGAAAGTGAGTAAATGATGTTCTTGAATTTTTTTTAAATGTAAATTAGTATTTAAATTATTTTAGTTTGAGATTTTTATTAATATTGACCTTTTACAGATATACTCTATCTGAAATTTTACATGCACACACATACACACACACACACACACACATATATATACATATATATATATATAAGAAAGTGATGAGGCTGGATTAATGCATCACTAGCCTTACATATCCTAATAAGCTAAATTTTTTTATCTAAAATTTGAATTGGATAATGTTCAAACTATATGATTAACCCAATTAATGCCCACTGTCCTATCCACATAAATTGCTTATGAGTAGAACCCTATAATTAATACTGATTTTTTTTTTTTAAAAAAACCTATAATACCAGACACTTTTTTAAGAAACTTATAATACCAAATTTTTTTATATTTTGATAATGTTTCCTTTTACAGTATATTATCCCAAACATTATGTTCAAAGAGGCTGTTTTTTTATAATATTTATTAATTTGGGGATATAAGTAAAATATTAAAATGAGATTTTAAATGTACATATTTTATTTTGTTATCTATGATCACTGGCAATATTTTAAAACTATAATAACAATAATGATGATAACTGCATTTGCATATATTATCATTATTATAAGAGTACCAACCAAACCAGAAACAATGGGAAAAGGAAGTATTTTTCTCATATCTATCAAGTGGACATTGAAGTCAACACCCAGTGGCAACAGTTTGTTACATGCTTTAAAACAATCGATGGCCTATTGATTGTGTTTAAGCACAGAACAAGCTGTTGCTGCCGGATGTTGACTTCAATGTCCACTTTTATATTTACATACACTTTATCTCTGATATTGAGAACTTCAACCCATAAATATATAGCATACCTTAAAACTTGATGCCAATTCAGTTGGGTTTCGATCCTAGCTAGAGGCAACTGGATGTCTAGCCACACTGATGAGCTGTGATACAGCGAAACAGTCTGTCTGTGGATGCCCATATATATATATAGATAGATATAAAATGTGTGTGTATATATATATATATATATATATATATATTGTCATTTGTAGATGTTACTTTTTCACTGTATCACAGCTCCTCAGTGCGACTAGACATCTGAATGCATCAAGCCCAGATCAAAAGCCAACCAATTTTGTGTCAGTCAGAGTTTCTACCACTGAGCTATCTTCATTCGCCAGAAACAGCTAAATCTAGTGTATTGTTTTTACGAATGTAAACAAAATGCCAATCAGGCGGAGTGCTCCAATTCATTTTACTGAAGATCTCTGCATTAACGCAGGTGGCTGTTGTTTATAGAATTAGCCTATTTTTCAACAGTGCTCAATTGAAATATATTTTCAAGAGCTAAATTATGTCATTCACAGACAGTAATGTTTCGCTGTATTACAGTATATATATGTATATATCACAGTATATATCCTACCACTGTATCTGTGTGCGTATATATATATATATATATATATATATATATATATACACACACACATACACACACACATTATATATATACATATAAAAACAAACATATATAGATATGTATCGGGTCAGATATCATATTTCTTATAAAAAGAAAAAAATTCCTTTCATCAGTTTATTGAAATATAATCCAAGCAGATATTTTTCACTACTGAAAAAAATCCCATTGAAAATATATAAGGGGACAGAGAGAGATTAGGGAGGAAAATAGCATCATGGTATAACTTATTTCCTTCTTGCCTTCTTCCTTTCCTCTTAGCCAGAAAATATTGGAATACTGTTGACAGATCTTGTCACTGGATCTGTCACAAGTCCAAGGTACTCCTCAAAAATTTAAATAAATGTTATTAAAGATATTTCCAAGAGTGCTTTGCCATCATGTAAAAATAATTTGTTGTGGAGTAATTGATAACAAATCATCCAAGCATATCATTAAACTGTTGTGAGCTTGATCTTTCCTGGATTATTCTCATGGCTCTGTATTATATTTAGCTAGGCTTAGGTAATAAACAAAGAGTTCATTGCTGTGAAGTAATGGTAATATTAGCTGTTTCCTTATAAGGAAACATTCACTACTTGTTGACAAAGTAGCCAGTATTGCTTTCAGTTGAAATGTATAAAATCTTTTAAGACCATTTTTCAGGAAAATAGATTTGTCATGTTCAGTCGCTGTTATTGCTATTTCCAGTATTGATGAGGGTTTCTTTCCTGAACTTTTATTTGAAGTAGTGTAGAATGTTTGTTTTGTTTAATGGCATCTCAACTCCTAGTAAGACAAGACAAGTAGGTGTAGAATTTTATATTTGTGTATTATTATTTCGTAGTTAATTTATTGTTAACATAGTCATGTCAAAATTTGTAGTTAGTTTTTGTACTGTACAATAATTTGATTGTCATTATTTTGTATTCCAATTACTTCGATTCAGTTTAGTTTTTTCTGCTGTTGAAAGTTTTCAAGTGATATAGTTTCTGTTATTTGATACAGTTCTTTGAAATTCTGTAGTGCCAGTTAAAATGTTCAAAGAAGGATGGTCTTTATCAAAACCCTCATGCTTTACTTACTCAAAGGCATTTTTAACTATTGATCTTATAAAACAGTTGTATACAGCTGACAGTTTAGATATTTCTGAAGAAATTTGGCACCATATGTAACATCCACATGACTGTCTTAATTTCACAAGAACATAATTTGAATTTTTAGGTTAATGTTTTAGTTTTGTAGCAATTTGCAGTGTTAGGCAAAACTACCTCTAGCACTGCCTATTTTATGTTACTAGTTAAAAAAGTAACTTTGCCTATCTGGTGTATCCTTACCATGTGTTCTGCACTTGTGAAGTTGTGCCAGATGAAGTTTTGCATTATCTCATTATTGACTTAGCTAAATTAAACAGTGTTGTACAGGGTAAGGCAAAAGTTGTGCATCATAGGCATTAATGGATAGGTCAAAGAGATCCTGTTGAGTAGACACCGAGGCCACCAGACTTTACACTCTTGAATTTCTTTTCTGTGGGGCCATTTGAAATCAGTTGTTTATCAGATGCACCCAAGAAATATTGAGAAACTTAAAGAAAAAATTAAATATGAATGCAATCAAATGACAGAGGAAACTCTTCGACATGTTAATGAATCATGCAGGCACAGAATTGAAATGTCTTTTGAAAAAGGAGGAGGACATTTTGAACAACACATAACAAATAATTAGTAAATAAATTTAATAATTTTTAATAAATTATCCCTATGGTACCTGACTTTTGCCTCACCCTGTATGTTCAGAAGGCAACTTCTAGAGGTATAAGTACAGCTGAGAAATATTGTCATGGATTTTTTTTTAAGCATTTCAACTCAAGCAAGAGGGGAGTGCCACTAGCACACAAGGGATTACAGAGAGTTGGAGCAAGAGTAAGAGTCATGATTGAGGAAAGGATAAAGAGAAGGGTGGGGAATTAGATCACTGCATCAGAAGATGACAATTGACATTTCATTTGAATATTTGAAGACTATAACTGTCAGGGAAACAAGTAAGAGGAAGGGAGATCCACAGACTGGAATGGCGAGACATGAAGCTATTGAAGTAGAAGAGACAACTACATTTAACTGTTTTAACAGTGAAAAGGTGGGACTGAGAAGTCAACCTAGTAACACGCTTAAATTCATGCAGTTTGGGAACCAGAGAAAATAGCTTATCAGAGCAGATATCTTTTTTTAAATGCTATGTTCCTTCAGAACATCAGTAATCACAGCTCTTCACAGATTGATTTTCTTTATTATCTGTGAATTACCATGAAATCTGGGGGAAGAAAGTATACTGATTTCCCATTGCCTTCTCCACTTTTGAATTCAGAGTTACCCTTCTCCTAGACCAACTACCACTCAAAGCTAGAAAACCTAGTCTACTCTGCTATTTAAACCAAGAAAACATATTGTATAGAAAAATATATCTTTTATTCATTGCATTGATAGAGAGAAATGGTTAAAATATGCAGGGATTAAAAGCTTAGTCCCTGGTGGACATGCCTCTGTTTCTCTCTTTCTTCTCTGGCTTTAAGGGGTGTCCTGCCTAAATAAATAACATTCCTTTTTCTTTCTCATGCCAGTGTTAATTTAGCCTCCCACTTATCATAGATTATAATAAGAGTCTCTCCATCATTACAGTTTCATTTAACATTATCTTTTAACACTATGCTTAGCTTAGTAAATTCTGATGTTGCCAATCAGGAAATCTGATTGAATGAAGGAAAACTAAATTTTTATATCATTTTATCATTTTGCTTTTCTTTGTAATCTGTGATGAAAACTTTGCAATATATTTATGTTAACAATGATGTGCTTTAACTACATGAAATAATACTTCTATATATATACGTGAGTAATATGAATTTGAGTATATATTTCTGTATACATACATACATTTGGTTAAAGGCCAATGAATGTTCATTATTAAAAGTCCCCCCCCTCCGCATTGTTTTGAACTATTTTCTTGGTTTCTGGTAGAAATTTAAATATAAATTATCCAATGTTTGTGTACTTTTGGCTTTTATAAGTTACTATCAAAGTTTTTGTTTCTTTTACTATGTCAGTTTCATTTTTTTCAAATATTGCATCTTAACACATTTGTTATTTTTTTTTTTAAAGTAGTGAGTCATCATTTGTCAGCTTAGGTGTCATCCAATGTTTTTGGTTTTTCATTCGTCTTTAATCAAACTGATATAAATGAAAAATTGCTACACCAAATATAATCAACTTATATAAGTAAACACTGAAGTCAATACTCAGAGGTAACATGTGGCCTGAAGACTGAAACAGTCTGTTGCCTCTAACTGTTGACTTCAATGTTCACTTTTATATTTACACATGCTCTATCTCTGATATTGAGCACTTTATCCCATAAATATAGCATACCTTAAAACTATATCTTCTTTTATATATATATATATATACATAAACAATATTATCAACATTTTGCTTGGAGTGAATTGATAAAAAGAATAAAAAAAATACATCATTGGCAGCCACAATCTTAACAACGTAAGATATGCAAATGACACAGTGTTGATAGTAAACACAGAATAAAAACTCCTACAGAAGGTAGTGAAGGAAAGCAAGAAGAAAGGACTAAACATCAATTGCAAGAAAATAGAATGCATGGTTATTAGCAAAAGGTACAGCCTAACATACAAATTACAAATTGGAGATAACAAAATCAAACAAATACAACAATTTAAATATCTTGAAAATATTTTAACAGGGGATAGAAAGTGAAACACTTAAATCTGAAAGCACATTAGGATAGTGAAAAATGCCTTCTAAAAGCTAAGCAAAGTATTAAGAAATAGAAAAATATCATTAGAAACAAAGAAAAGACTACTGAACTATTGTATAATATCAGTCCTACTATACGACAGTAAATATGGATAATCTCCTCACAGATAAAGAAGAGACTTTAAGCAACAGAAATGTTCTGAAGAAAGATGATGAGAATACCATGGACTGAACATGTATGCAACAATGAAGTCTTAGAGAAAATGTAAACAAAAAGGACACTTATACTTAATATCCAGAAGAAAGAGTTGAAATTTCTAGAGTACATAATGAGGAAAGATGGCATGGAAAATTTGATACTCACAAGACAAATTGAAGACAAGAGAGACAGAGGAAAACCAAGCATAACCTACCTAGTGAGCTTGAGTAAATCAATGGCAGAACAGGATTTAAGAGAGATCACAAAAAGACAGTATTTATTAAGAGCTACAAAAGTCAGAAAATTGTGGAGAGCCATGATCACCAATGTCCTGAATGGACACAAAACATAGGATACATTTGGTGCCACCATATTTTTAAATACCTGACACATCATTGCCTGCATTTAAAATGGTGTATTTTTCATTGTGGTGATATAGTGGCTCTTTTTGACAGTATCATATATAAACATATTGAATAAAAATCATCAAAACCCATGAAAATAGAAATTATTTTGCTAAAACTTGTCTTGGTGCATGTTATATTGTACATTCAAATATTCATAATCATAATATCATAATGAATTAAAGAGAATAGTGATACATTACACAATCAGCATTTGAAAATCCATTGTCATTCACCACAAATTTAAATTAGAATGAATTTGTAAGTATAATAAAAGGTGTTTCATAATAAAACTAGCTATTTCTACAGCTAGATATTTCACTTTGAAAGTTATTTGCATGCTATTCTTGATGAAATGTCATGTTGACAATAATACATATAGTCTCATTGTTTGTTTGTTTTTTAATAAGATTCATTGGATAGGTGATCAAGAAATTGATTTTGTTTTCCTCCTGCTGTGAAGCCATTGTGAAGGAACATGTTGAAAATATTATCTTGGATTTGCCCAAACACCAGCAACCGACACAGGTAGTTGGCAAATGCTGAAGAAATTAAAAAATAAATATTTTGAAAAATTTTCACTTGCTGGAATTCAAAAAGTTTCTGGTTGGAAATCAAATAAAATGTATTGATAGGACATGGATATGTTGTTGCATGCCCCAAAAGTTTGTTTTATTGTGAGACATCCTTTATAGTAATTTTTTCTTGCCGTGTTTTTGCTGTATAATGTACATGATATATTTCATACTGAGGGTGAACATTCTGATGAACAAAGGTATAAGGGTAACATTGCCTCAAATTTGTTGACCTACCCCAAAACATTATGTTCTATTACACAGGTGATTTTTGAAACAAGAAACATCTGGTGCGTATGGCAGTAAAATACAGTATGTGAATATTTCTTTTACTAAACAGAATAATTTGAAAATTAAAAAGATTGCTGACAGGTAAGAGATTTCAAGTAGGAAAATTCAAATTTTTTATTAGAACAAATTTGTGTGCTTGTGGAAATTACATGAGAATAATGTGGTAAAAGTTATTTTTTGTTACACATGAGTATCTAACAAGAAAGAAACCATTTAACATAATGCTTTATATACATTTTGTGAATAAAATTAGGTATTTGAATTTAATTCTGTCTTGCAGTTATTATTATTATTAATTTTTTTTTTTGTTTGTTTTGTTTTTATAAAAATCCTGCTTTGTTTACTTATGGAGTCAAGTCCATTCTTTGGACTTGGGGCTACCATTAGAGTTTGGTGGGCATGTAGAGGGGGCCATGGCGGTTACGGTTTGTTGTGGGAATGGCGGTTGCCACTTGTTGTTGATAGAAGTCAGACGTAGAAGAAACGCAAGGTTCAGGTACTCCTGCCCGCCGAGCCCAACTACATAAAAAGGTTGGACTTTGATTAAGTCCTAAGAAGAAGGAAAAGAAAGCAAACAAAACAAGACCGATAATATATGTATATACAAATATATATTAATAACAAGTCACAATACATGGAAACAGTACAAAGGACGAAGTGTGTGTGTGAATATTCTGTATGTGCGTGCGTGTGTGGATATTCTGTGTGTGCGTGCGTGTGTGTATATTGTGCTTAGCGTATTTCCACGCTATTCCTTGTTAGCGACTACATTTCGAGGTTGATAGTTGAAATCCTCTAGGAATAAGAGAAATTTACCTCGAGGTGTCAGTGCACAGGCCTGAAAGGAAAAAAGAGATCGAGGCGAAGGGTCATTGGCTATTTATAGCCAGGAAAGAGAGACTCCTGGTGAAAGGGTTACGAACTGAAGGAGGAGTTAACTCCGACAGGCATTTGATGCATAGAGTCCTCCTCCTTCTGCTTTCTGTTCAGTGCAATCCCTTACCCGTAGGGTAAGACAAGATAGTAAATATATGCATTCTGTTTGCACAAATTCTGATGTTAAATGATACTGAACATGTACAGTGTTTTAATACTTACATGAATAACATCTATTATTATTATTATTACTTCAAATTGTAGATCTATTTGTTCCACGTTTGTTAACATTACCTTATTTACAACATAAATATTAATTGCAGTTTGTGTTTTTTTATGGAGAATAAAATAAAATGTTTATATAGTGAAGAAGACATTATAATATCCATATGAAGAAGATATTAAAATGTACATAGAATGAAGACATTAAAATATACATATAATGATGAAGCAATTAAAATGTTTGTATTTATAATTTTCCTATTAAAATGTTCCTATTTATGGAGGAAAAACACTAAAAATGTTCTTATTTATAGTGGAAAAAACATTAAAATGTTCCTATTTATAGTGGAAAAGACAAACATTGCTATTTATAGATAAAAAGTTATTGAAATGTTCCTATTTATAGTGGAAAAGTTTTTAGAAGACATTAAAATATATTTATAATGAAAAGAACATTAAAATATATTGTGAAGGAAAACAAATAAAGTATTCATAATTATAGTGAAGAAAAAATTAAACTATTCATATAAGGAAAAAGGTTAAAATAAAACATTTTTAAAAAATCCATAAAATATTTATGCTCATGTTTCTTATATGTCAATCTTTTAGGTTGATGCTAAATTTACCAATGCCAATCTTTTATCCAATATTAGGATAGTCTTAGAACCCGGCTCTTTATCACTTGTGCTGGCAAACTCTTAAAAATTGTTTGTAGAAAAGTGTGATAGCGGCCTTACTATTAACAAGGAAGCATGGTGGAATAATGGATAGTGGCTCAGATTGAGGAATCAAAAAACCAAACTTGAATTCCAGCTGAATCGATTATATTCACTTATATGCTAATACCCTTGGGAAAGGTATGAATCCTCTTCTTCTCCCCCTCAACTATGGGTAAATAACAGACCAGGTTCTATAGCCTTGGATGGCAACTAGTCTACCACAGAAAGAAATGGCAACCTACTGCAGAAAAAAATCTGCTTTGTCAGTCATGTATCAAAAGATACATGATCACCTAAGCGTGTAATGTGCATGGCACATAATTGACTGAAATTCACTTACGTGCTAATATACACTTGGGAAAAGTACGACTCCTCTTCTTCTTCCACCCCCCACAAGCTATGGGTAAATAGCAGGACAGACTGGGTTCTATAGCCTTGGATGGCAACTGGTCTACCGCAGAAAGAAATGGCAACCTACTGCAGAAAACAATCTGCCTTGTCAGTCATGTATCAAAAGATACATGATCGCCTAAGCATGTATCACGCATGGTACATAACTAAGTGACCATTAACAAGAGAAAGTAGAAGTAATAAAACAACAAATGTAGATAAGATGTTGAGATAAATAAAAGAGTTTTTATTCTCCCTAACTTACAAAGTACAATTATCTGCTTGTTCCAGGGTATTGTATATCAGTCGTGGGAGACAGAGAGTTTATTCAATGTATAACTCAAGGTAGTGGTCGAAACAGAACATCTGGAGAAAATCAACACACATAGATAGTCAAGTGAGATAAACTCATGGGAGAAATATTCCATGAATTATCACAGTGTAGTAGTTGAGAGTTAATCTCTGCTGCTGGTTTTGTCCCTGGTTGAAGACATTGTTGTTGATGAAAGCAACTTGGTGTCACTGCTGATGGCCTAAGCAGTTGTGTAGTCTGCAGCGCTTGGTTAAGCTGCCTGCTATAGGGTCCACCACTAATGACAGGCAATTCAGAGCTGCCTCTATGAGTGAAGTCAACATTGGCTTTATGGTAAGTACCACAAAAACAACTGCTGTGATAACTATGTGGACCTTTTCCTGGTTGATCAAAAAAGACATTTTATGACCCTGGTATTTTTAGATAGTATTACAGAAACATCTATCAAGAATAACAAAAAAAACTTACTGTTCACTAAAAGTAAATTTCAAGTATTTACACACTTCTTATGGAATTATTACATTTCTTTAATGTTTGCTCAGCTTTTAGTTGCTTATGCAATCAATCAACTTTATGAGAAGGTATACTGAAATGTTCTCTTCTCAAAATGAGTATTTCAATGTTCAAACATCTAACTTTATGAATTCAAGCACAATACTAGATTAGCAGTTAGGTCTCATCATTTTACAGTTGAAATGGCTAGATGTAACCATAAGTTCTATTCTAAAAGTTTCTTCGCTTAAAACTTCTCGCCTGTGGAACTTTTCTGGTTTCTTGCTTTCCAGTCAACTTTTATCTTAAAAAATTTAAAAGCAATGTCAAAACTCATCTTCTGTCTCCTTATTTCCTGTTCTTTATTATCCTTTCTACTTAATATTTTTTTTCTCAGATTCTTTCACAGTTAGTAGACCCCCTGCATCTTAGTGGATTTATTGCCTTACTTGGAGTGAAATGATTAAAGAGAAGATAGCTAAAATAAAACAATGTGCCAAGTGTTAAACTGCAAGGTGAATATGTAGTATAGTATATATGCTTCATTCTCAAAGTTGTTAGTTGGAACTTTCCCAATTCTCTTATGACATTTACAAACTGTAGGAAAAAATTCACAAGAAAATGGATTCCATGTGAATTCATGAAAAAGAACATCAATCAGTATTTCAACATTTGTCTCTCTCTCTCTCTTCTGGCTTCATACAGAAAATGTCAATTTTGGATGAGAACTTTTCTTACAGATAAAGATGAGGTTAAGTAACAGAAATATGGTTCTATAGACAGATGTTAATAATACTATGGCCTAAAGATGTGAGTAACAAGGAAGTTTTGTAACTAAAATGACATACTTAAAATCAGAAAGTGAATTGAAATTTCTGTGCCACATGAGGAAAGAAGGTTTGGAAAGTTTAAAACTCACAGGACATACTGAAGGCAGGAGAGGAATAGATAAACAGCATGTAATCTAATTTTTAATCATTAGTGTTGAAACTTGGATAAGCATGGAATAATAATAATACAACACAAAATGTACGTTAACAAAATGTATTGAAACAAGGAAAAGGTACACAATATTTACAGTTAGTTTTGGTATATTCTTGGGAAGACTGTTCCTGCATAATGGGTTGACTAAATCGCAGTCGGGCAGAGTCTCTGGATTCGATGTCTTCTTCTACCCCCGTCTTCCGGTACCAACCCATATTTATATGGTCGGTACTCCACTTATGTAAATTAGGTGTATCGTACACAACAATTAGTAATTTGCTTTTCCTCTTAATTTTTAAGGTTTTTTATTTATTTATTTATTTTTTTACTAATGTTCACTTAATACAAAGCCCAAACACCACTCATGGTAGTGAGGTACTGCATGATGTATGAGCCTCTGGGAAGTCAAGAAATGCAGTTCATGAGGTTATATGGGAAAGACAACCATTAATCCTACACTTGAAGAGGTTAAGATTGTATTGATTAGGAAAACAACTTGTCAGGAGTCTGTTCCACAAAGCAGCAGATCTTGAAAAGAAGATGTCCAAGTGAAACTTGATTCTAAGTAATGGAATATGAAGAAAATGTATGTGGCAAGATGGGTTCCTGCTGCAAGGGACAGGACTGGTGGAACCAAAAAATGTAGCTTGTCAGAACGCTTTCTATGCAAATAGCAATAGAGTAGCAAGAGGCTTGCAACATTTTGTTTCTGGGAAAGGGGCTGTATGGTGGAAAATAATTCATCACCTACCTGGCCATTGAAATGCTTTAAACTCTATGAAGACTGATAAGTGAGGATTGGGCAGCTCTATCCCAGATATTTCAGCATAATCTCCATTTTTTTGTCTGATCTGGCTCTTGTAAAGATAGGGTATTGTAGAAGTTACTTTTCATTACAATTTGGAACCTCAGACTATTGTAGTAAAGAAAAGAAAAGACTATCAACTTATAGTAGAAACTACAATAGATTTCTTCTGTTTCTCGACCGCAACACTTGTAGCCAAATCGCAGTTCAAACGATAGTCCGTCGTAACAGTCCAACAAGCAAAGTAGAAACAATAAAATGGGGTCATAACCTTCGCTTCTCACGAGCAAAAATGCATGTTTAGCTCACCAGCTCAGAAAATCTTCTGCCTTTATAAGCGATAAACAATGGCTTTGGTTCATCGAGAGATTTTTCTGATTGGTCACACCATTCAGGGAAGGGGAGAACATTAGCATAGATTCTAGTCATTGAAGTAAATTTTTGCTAACTACTTATTGTAATTTTTCTTTGGCAGATCGCACACAGAACACAAACTTTTTCCGGGGTAAATGATTCTCTCTTTCACTACAGGGACCTCAGACTATAGTAGTGAGAAAAAAAAACACAGATCAGAAGTGTAATACTATGATTGTTCAGTATAAAAATATACTTTTACTGAGCTGAAAAAAGGTTTTTGCTTATGCTAGATGACTGATAATATTTTCACAATAATACATAACAAGGCAAAGTCAAAAAAAGTGCACTGCTTTGAAAAGAAATCAACCCACTATTATTAGATATATTGAACTGTTGCAGAGATTATCCTTTTCTTAGCTAAAGTTTTTAAAAGGTAATTCCCTAAACTACATTCAAACACAAACACATGGCCATGCTGCCTGAAAGTAATAAGTGATGTCACTGTCTGCCATTCCAATTAATCCTTGTACTTGTAAAAGCAGATTTGGAGAGAAAGTCAAATCATGCAACTGGATACAACCAATAAATAAGACTGAACTATTTAGTGTGAGTTAGACAAAAAACAATTCATAACAAATTAGAAAGAAATGTAGATGATACACACTGCGTGCCAAATTATTATCGAGATCTTTTTTTCTAATATTTCAAAAACTGTATAATCAATTCACACTAAATTTTCACACAATGTTGGCAACACTGACCTGCGCAATCACTGAAATTTTCATACTGATCTGCGCAATGTAAACAAACTGGCGCCATATTTGTTATCAGCACGGTGATTTGAGCATGCCAAATTATTAGAAAGGTTTAGTAAAATTCCCAGAATTGAGCAAAGAAAACCTTTATTAATGTTGCATGTAAATGTTTATGATCAAAAGAAGCTAATAAATAAGATAATCAAACAAATAATAACAGATACAAACAAAAGGCACAGTTTTAAACAAATTAATAGGGAATGTGCTTTCCCTGTTTTGAAATTACTTGAAGAAGTCGACGATCCATAGAATTGGTTAATTTTAGGATGTCATCTGCTGCAATGCTGCGAGATATGTCAGGAATTGCTTTCCACAACTCAGCGTTACTCCTAAATTGTCGTCCGTTGGCATACAGTCTTCGCTTCATGATGCTCCAAAGGTTTTCGATTGGGTTCAAATCTGGAGAATTTGCTGACCACTTCATTTTTTGAGGTCCATCGAAGCCTAACTGTTTTAAATATTCAGTAGTCTTGTGAGCAGCATGTGAAGGAGCATTATCTTGCATAAAAACAATGGCCCTTCTGAAGACAACTCTTTGCCTTTTCATCCACAGTTCAAGATGCTCCTTCATAAACGCTATGTATGCATCAGCAGTCATTTTGACACCATCTGGTACTCTCCATGGGCCCACTAATGTTTTTTCAATAATACCACCCCAGATCATTATGCCTCCACTTGTTGGCGTCTCAAACGCTGATGGCGAATCTGTCCGTCCATTACCCAGCCTTTGCACCATCTACCTGGCCCATCAAGTGTTGCTCGAGTTTCATCTGTGAACAAAACTTTAGAAAAGTCAATCTTCATATTGTCCTCAGCCCATTTGCATCGATTTTGAATGTGATTTCTCGTCAACGGAGGCTTTGATACAGGTTTGACTGTTGTTGATATTTCCCTCAGATACCGACACTGAGTACTTTTTGACACAGTAGGATCCCCAATGCGACTGAAAAGCTCTTGGCTGGTAAGTCCAGGGTTCTTCGTGGCCTCTCGTTTAAGTCGTGACATGAGACGACGTGAAATAACCTTTGGCTTGCCTTTATCTACCCTTTTGCGTACTTGTGTAGGGTCGGCGGTGAACTTTTTCACTGTTTGATGACACCTCCCTATCATTTTAGAAATTTCTAGGGTAGATTTACCTTTTGAGAGTTCTGAGGTGATAGTTTTCTTTTCAGCATCACTTAAACTGCTTTTACGGCCCATCTTTTCACTAAATTCTTACACTTTTCTAATAATTTGGCATGCTCAAATGACCGTGCTGATAACAAATATGGTGCCAGTTTGTTTACATTATGCAGATCAGTATGAAAATTTCAATGATTGCACAGGTCAGTGTTGCCAACATTGTGTGAAAATTTTGTGTGAATTGATTGGACGGTTTTAGAAATATTAGAAAAAAGTTATCTTGATAATAATTTGGCACGCAGTGTATAAAATGTCTGTACCTGAAATGTACAATTGTATGGATTTTTTTCCAGGTCTATGAAATATGTCTTGGTTGTAAAGGTTGCATTTTTGGAGATGTTAACACAAAATCTTTCTACAGGGACAAACTGATGAAAAAAAGACCAATCCTTGTGACCAATGCTCAGAGAGAGAAAAAAAAAGAGGAAGAAAAGGATTGCTGCTACTTTTTATACATTCCAGTGAGTAATTCTCATTCATTCCACGGTAGCTTACATAATGTCTATTTTGGGTAATAAAAATAAACATACACGTTAATTTTTACTGAACTTCACAGAACAAATAATTCGTATTTTCTTTTTAGACAATAAAATTAAACTCCTAATGGCACATCAGAAATAGAAGTATAACATATTGGGTATAAAAACCAGAATTGTGTTAGTGCAGGAATTCATCCCTCTGAAAGTCCTCATAACCTAGCATATACACTGATTTTTTCAGACATTTAAGTCTCCAGTGTCCTTCCTTGTCCAGTATTTTCACTTAGCTGTAGACAATAAAATCAGGTATCACTGATCATGTATAGAGGTAAAAAGGTAGTCATCAGCCCCTGTGGAATAATGAAGTGAAAGGAATCAGTGTATATGCAGGGGACCTCCTTAGTAAGCCTAGCATAGAAATAAATATGATATGGGAGTCAATAATAAAGAAAGATAAATGACAGACTGTCTTTAAAAATAGCAGCAGTCAAGCATGACAAGCAGCAACACTAATCAGCAGGTAGACTAGGTTTAAAGCTCCAAGTCCTACAGGACAGTGGATTAAATTATTGGCTTGTGAATTTGGTGACTTAATTGTGAGTTCATTCCTTAGGTTGGACAGTATGTACTTGGAGTCTGTCTATATTTCTGAGATGAGGTATAATGTACAGTATTTACATTAGTCGGACTATTGTCCTCATCTTTGTCGCCATATTTGTCACAACGTTTCGGCCGTTGTACGCTCCAGCCTTCTTCAGGTGGTTGGAATTTCGAACTGAAACTTTTATTTCGGTCACTGGGGTAGACTGTTCTAGTTCCATGTGCCATGTTTGATGGATGTCAGTTATCAGTTATCTCCTGCTAATTTTCCCTCTGAAAGTTCTCCACTGTGCCATGTGTCCTTGAGGACATCTGGGTATGAACTTCTGAGTATTATAAACCTAATGTTTTCAGCATCATTTTTACCAGTGCTCATATTGCAATTTTTGTTGTTATCATTGCATGTCTTTACCAGAGTTCATATTGCAACTTTGTTATCATTGCTTTTCTCTGGCACTCCTTATTACTGGTTCCCATATTGTATTTATTTCTATGCTTGGTCGGCTCAGGAGATTTTTGTGGCCTAGCATATGTGCTGATTCCTTAACATGGCACATTGGATAAAGGTGTTGGTTAGATCCAGTGACAGACCCAAACAAGGTGAGTTCAATTCCTGGTTAAGGCAGTGGAGAACTTTCAGAGGGAAAATTAGCAGGAGATAACTGATAACTGACATCCATCAAACATGGCACGTGGAACTAGAACAGTCTACCCCAGTGATCGAAATAAAGGGTTCAGTTCGAAATTCCAACCACCTGAAGAAGGCCGGAGCGTACAACAGCCGAAACGTTGTGACAAATATGGCGACAAAGATGAGGACAATAGTCCGACTAATGTAAATACAGTATGTACTTGTACTCAGTGAAAACAGGGCAGACAATAGCTGAGCAGTACTAAAAACAAAAGCTAGAGATATCCTTAGACATGGATAATGAAACGAGATCTATCCTCATGGATTAAATAAAGGGTTCAGTTTGGAATTCCCTGTAGGTTATGTGAATCAGTAAACACTTGGTGAAGGCCAAAGGGCACAATGGTCAAAACATTGTGATAACAATGACAAAGATGAGGACAATAGTCTGAATGTAGATAATATCAATAAGCATAATCTTTATAATAAGTAATCAAGCATGATTATTTTATAAAATATCTGAATATATCTGAATTGTTCATATTTCATTTTTTCATGCCAGACAAATTTCAAGCAATCAGACAGCCAGCCATTTTCTTTATCTTCTGCTTCATTCAAAAAATCCATATTGAGAAAATTGTTCAGCAAAGAGAATAATATGTCTGCTGTGTAGTTTATTTCTATGACAACAATCATTATAATAAACAACTAACATTAGGATACATTTTTCTTAGGACTATATATTTGGATTTTACCATTTTTGATGCAACTGAATAATGACATGTAAATTTACATCCATCTATTTAAATCTGTTTATCTATTTCAATCTTTTTATCTATGACAGTCTGTTAGCACTGGCTGCTCAGCCAATGTATACTGAATTTTTCTTTATAAGTGAACAACTAATATTAAAAAAAAATTTTTTCCTGAGATGGAATGGAAGAAGAGAGAATGTCACCTCTATTATCCCAAATATTAAAACAGTACATACAAAACTCGTAACTACCTTACAAAATTTCAAATATGCAAACATTTATTATACAGATATAAAATAATATAAAACGGTACAAATTTTACAAAAAGATGCTTGCACAAAAATTTGCTTTCATGTGCCTTATTAAGAACAAGGCAAGATAACATGACAAAATAACAGAAATAATTAACTGCAAAAAAAGATTTACAATAAAATTTTTCCTAAATCATGAAAGAAAAAAATTTGGAGAAGCTAATGTGAAAACCTGGGAAAAAAAGGAGAGATTACTCTTAGAAAAAAGGTGCACCTACCTAATAAATAAACAAAAAAAAGTGTTTTTCCCACAAGGGTCTCAGGAAGGTTAAATGATATTTTTGCAATGTTGTTCTGTTTTCTTACTGCTTGGCTCCCACATGTTTCTTTGGCTTTTGCTTTTGTTTTTCCACGAGTCTCTAGTAAGTTTTATGTTATTGTGAAATGTCTTTTGTTGGCTTGTTTTTAAGAATTCTGAAACCTTTCTGCTCTTTACTCTGCTGACGACTTTCACACAAGGTAGCTTTAAAACCTTTCTGCAGCTAACCAGCCTGCTTCATATCTGATGTTCAAATTCTTACTCTGCCTTCTAGCAGACATACAACTTCATTCCATATATATACACACATATATATACACACACATATTTACACATAAACACACATATATACACATATATATACACACATATTTACACAAACACACACACACACATATATATATATATACACACACACACACATATATATATACACACACATATACATACACATATATATATACACATATACATAAACACACACATATATATACACATATACATACACACACATATATATACACATATACACACACATATATACACATACACACATATATATACACATACACACACATATATATACACACATACACACATATATATACACCCTCATACACACATACACATATATATACACATATACACACACACATATATATACACACATACATACACACATACACATATATATACACACACACATATATATATATATATACACACATACACATATATATATATATACACACATATATATACACACATACACACACACACACACACACACATATATAATGCCTCTTAAAAAAAAATGAAATGATATCTAATGTATGGTAGCATTTTAAAAATGACAATTCTTTCTTGAAGCCTTTAGTTTTAATTCCAAACTAATAGATTAAATTTAATATTTCCAATAAGCAAAATACTTTGCTGTGTTTCAAACTAAATTTAAATTGATTGGAATTATTTTTTTTTCAGTTTATCAGTAAAATCAATGAAATCAGCCATATTGACAAATCTGTGAATAACATAAATCTCTTTATTAATTAATCTTCCAAAAATACACTTTTCTGAAACGCTATTTGAGGAAAATTAGCTGATGTAAAGTTTAATTAATCTGAAGTGAAACAAATATTACTTACTTTTAATTTAAAATATCACAGAAAGGCATTTTTAAAACTCAGTTGGGTGTTTTCATGAGGTGTTTATGAGCTGATATTTGGTTAATTTATGTAAGTGGGGGATAATTGTAATAAAATTACATAAATCCAATGTAAACACCTTTTTTTTAATAATTTTTTTTAATTACCCAGTAATACTAAAAAATTTTAAATATTTCAAGTTTTCTAATATTTTATTTGTAATTTTGCTTTATAATCTTACTTATGAAAACATTTGGTGAAGAAATGTCAGAAAATTCTAAAAAAAATTTAAATTTACTATAGTTACTTCTCTTATCTTCTGCTAATGTCATGTATGGACATCCATATTTTAAAAAATTGGCATGTTTATACATGCACAAAAAAAAAAAAAGAAAATAATTCTAAATCATTTTTAAAATACTGGCAGGGAGTGTTACATCATAGTAAGCTTTTCCATGTATGATTAGTAAATACAGTTTTAATAGCAATATCACTTGACCACTACAAATTAATACAGAATTTTAAAAGATTTAAAAGTTTATAAATTATTTTAATTAAAATTTTTAAAAGCAAAACAATTCTTATAAAAATTCATTATTCATTTAAAAAGGGTTTTTTGTAAGACAATAGTGTCTACATTTTATACATAAAAACAAATGCATTTCTAATTAAATCATGTCTTAGTTTTATTGCAGTTTTTCATTTTACAATTTAGAGCAGATTTTCTGTAAGTGGGGATCCTCTTTTACAAAAAAAAATTGAAGATTATTCAAGTACTTCTGTTTATATAATTTATATAAACAGTAAACTTACAGAATTAAAAGGTTGTGAGTTGGTGTATACTTTAGATCCATATGCATGTTCACATGTGTAGCGGGCCCCCCGTGCGGCCCCGCATCATGCAAGGGTGAATGAGGTCACAAGAGGCCCATTAACATTTTTGAAGACGTTAAATCTGGCGGTGAAACAATATAGACGACAGAACGAGGATATATATGATATATGCTAATTTATTCTAGAAAAGAGAAATAAGGTGTTCGCAACGGTGGAGGTACAGAAGTTCTAGTGCAGGCATTGATGGTCGAGGTTGGTGTTGGTAGTTGCCAGGATCATCGCTGTTGGTTGTTGGAGTTGAAGCTGATGTGGGTTGTTGGCAGGATCATCGCTGTTGATTGTTGCAGTTGATGTGGGTTGTTGGCAGGATGATGATCGCTGTTGATTGTTGCAGTTGATGTTGTTGTAGGATGATGCCAGGGTGCCAACTTGTTGGTTGGTCGTTGCCGGGTGCCAACTTGTTGTTGATTGTTGGCGGGATGATGGGAAGGAAAGAAGAAGCTGTTGTTGGTTCACAGGTCCAGTGCAGGCGTTGATGTTTTGGTTGTTGGCAGGATCATAGTGTACGGGAAAGGTTAAGGATTGCCATTGTTGCCGAGAGTTGATGTTGGTTCCAATGTCAAGTTGACAAAAAAAAGTAACTTAATATGCGCCCATTGATTGGCGCCCTCGGCGAAGGCCAGGGCCTACGATCTGACCGTTTCAGTCACCAACGATTTAGTGAGAAGCCACTGCCTTGTGATAAGAGAGACCGCAAGAGAATTGGATAAGCTAACAGTAAAGTTTCTATAATCGTTGAGGTTAACTAAAGGGAACTATAGCCTAAAATGTCTAGAAGTATTTACAACATGGTTTGTAATATAACTTAACTAAAAAAGGGGACTTTAGTCTCTACCACAGTTTAACAGTGTATAGGGGGCACAAACGAGAGGTCAAGGTCGAGATGACCTGTTCTTCTGCCGGTTCAAGGATCGAAGGAGGAGGTAACTCCGACACATGTAAACAATTAAAGAAGATGCATATAAAAATTTCAGTTTGTACTATGAATCATGGCTATAAGGTCTGAGTGATATTGTAGTGACCAATTTACCACGCCCACAAAATACTCAGTTATAACTGGATAGAAAATAAGTACTGTTTACTACAGGACAATTTACCTATCGCAGTAACCACACAAAATTTTCTGCCATGCCTTTGCCTATCTTGGTTTTGTAAAAAATCAGTGATTGGTCAATTTTATCCAATCGTATTTTAGATATTCCTTTCGATATTTTTTCCCGCTTCTCTCTGGAGCCTACCCAAAAAAGTATTTAAAGTTTGTGCTTAAGTAGAATAATCAGCAGAACTCAGCAACGCACACATATCCAGTCACGCACACACAGACACAGAACTACCATTACACTACACTGTTAACTGTCTGAACAAGTCACAAACCAAATTCTATTATCCTTTTGTACAAACTTTTCATTCTTGAATTCAAATCTTATTCACTGAACTCTGAACATTTCAACAAAGTGCATTATTCCTATCTTGCATCAGATATCAGTAGAAGGGAAGCTAAAATATTTACCAACAATTGTTGTACTCGTTGATTTTCAATATATATTTTATTGTTGAATGACAAAAAAAAATGGGCAGCCTCACTAACAATCTCATTAATTTTAAAAACAAATGCAGCCCTGAGTGATTGATTAAGCCCCGTTCCCATTAAAAGTGAAATTCCACAGAGGATTAAAGAAACTGGCCATTAATGGGGATTTTAATGCTACTGTTGCAGACTGGCGAATGTATTTTGAGTAATCAGAAGGATTTTTTAGCGTCGTTTCTAAAACATCGTCCACAACAATTAAAGAAAAATATTCAAATCATGCAAGAAGGTTGAAAGCAAAGACAAACACTGCCATTGGTTTGATCAAGAATACAATTGAGTTGAACTTTGATGGATAAATGAGATGGATAAAAGATGGATAAATGAGAATAGATGTATTTGGCTGCGTAGAAATTAAAGTAAATGTCCAATTACGTACAAAATTATCCTTTGTGCTAGTTCAGTTATTAGTGTGTACGTAAAAGTAGAAGTTTTACCTTTATGAGAATTTGATTGTTTAAATACTTATTAAGTAGTGAGAAAATGTCACTTTTTAAAGTATTAGTGATGTTTAGATAAAGAGAGAACTTGTGGATTGTTGAGTCAGAGATATTTTGCGTGGCAAAAAAGTCTAGGAATGTATGTTTACAACATGGTTTATTTATAGATTTCTGGACAAAAAACTAAAAGTTGCTTGGGACATTTTCATGTGAATTTGCTAGTCTCTTTTGACCAATAGGTTTTTGCTGAAACTAGAGTTTTGATTGGTTGTATTTTAGAAGTGGATTATGCTGGAAACGAAAAGGTATGGATTATTCCATCCCTAACCTGTCTTTTTTGTTCTGTCTGTTGTTCAAGGACATCTTTTGAAACAGAAGCCTTTTTAGCAATGGGGTTCTCTTGTCTTTTTAGTTACTCAAAATCAAAAAGGTATTTCATCCTTAACACGTGATTCAACTATCCCATGAATTAAAGATTTTCAGAGCTTCCATGCAACAAAAAAAATCAAACATTTACAAAATATAAAAAAATTTTCAAAAAGTTTGGCATTTACTATTTTGATTCTTCAGATTCAAACACATCTTTATTAATATGGCTATAAGATTTTCTGAGTGTCTAAACCTTGTCCCAAAACAAATATTGATTTCAAACAAAGTGACCAATTTACCAAATAAAACATTTATATACCATTACAAAACAAACAAGGTTAATATTTGTATTCAGTTATAACTGGATGGATGTCTCTGTGTCGTTGGAACATGTTTGTTATTTTGTGTTTGTGTTGAAATATATAATACTAAAGTTTGCTAAAGGACAATTTAAACCTATCGTGTTTTCAGGTGAGTCAGTTAACGTCAAAAACGGTAAAAAAATTTTCTGCCATGCCTTTGCCTATCTTGGCATTTTTCAAAAAAAAATCAGTGATTGGTCAATTTTATCAATCGTGTATTTTAGATATTCCTTTCGATATTTTTCCCTTCTCTCTGGAGCCTGAACCCAAAAAAGTATTTAAGCAGTTTGTGCTCCAGAAATAAGTTAGTAGAATAATCAGCAGAACTCAGCATTGGGCTCACAAAAAATAGCCCACATATCTACATTCTTCTACTCACGCACACACAGACACATGTGGGAACTACCATTACACTACACTGTTAACTGTCTGTCACGTGCAGTCGCCAAGTCTGGGGTTGTCTTTTCTCCTTTTATAACCAAACCAAATTCTATTATCCATTTTTTTTTGTTATCTGCGCAAACTATGGATTATACTTTTTTCATTCTTGAATTCAAATCTTATTCACTGAACTCTGAACATTTCAACAAGTTCTTATCATTAGTTGTTCATTTTCTGTTTGTTCTTGCATCAGATATCAGTAGAACGGTGTTCTGTTTACCGGCGATATCAACTTTTCTCTATTACCAGGTGTGGACCTAAATATTAATACATAAGCACAGGTTTTTACGCTCTCGTGGGTGTATATTAACGTCCATCATCTTACTCGTTGATTTTCAATATATATCCGTTTTTTATTGTTGAATGCAATTTGATCTCTTGTTCTTCTTTCCTTGTGTTCTTTGCTAAAAATTAAAATGTATGTGCTCTCACTGAAAAAACGCAGCCTCGCTAACAATCTCATTAACAATTTTAAAACAAATCTGAGCAGCACACCACAATATCAATTCAAGATCTGAGTGATATCAATTTAAGCCCCTGTTGAAAGTATTGTTTCATTAAAAGTGAAATTCCACAGAGGATTAAAGAAACTGAAAAAAAAACTTCATTAATGGGGATTTTAATGCTACTGTTGCAGACTGGCGAATGTATTATCAGAAGGATTTTTAGCGTCGGTGTTCTAAAAACATACGTCCACAACAATTAAAAGGAAAATATTAGAAACAAATCATGCAAGAAGGTTGAAAGCAAAAGACAAACATTTTAATTCGTCTTTGTACAACAATAACATTGGTTTATATACAGTTGCACATTCATGAATTGTCAAGTTTAATACAATTGAGTTGATAACTTTGATGGATAAATGAGAATAGATGTATTTGTACCGCAAATATACATTTGTCAATGTTTAATTTTAAACCATAATGTTGCGTTTTAGAAATATGTTCCTTGTGTTCAACATGTGGAATGTTTGAATATCTTTGCAATTGCTATTCAGATTTGTTCACAAAAAAATTAAACTAAGTGTCCAATTACGTACAAAATTATCCTTTGTCTGCTAGTTCAGTTATTAGTGTGTGTACGTAAGTTTGAATGGTCTGGGCGTTATTATTCCGTTCAGAATTAGACTGAAGCTTTTGTAACCATTGCGTACCTTTTTAGTTGTGTGAGAATTTGATTTTGTTTACTAATACTTATTAAGTTTTAATGTGAGAAAAATGTCTAACGGGTTCATTTCTTTTTAAAGTGATACTGATCACCGTAAGTGATATTTAGATAGCATTCCTGTTTAGAGATGAAAGAGTTTTTATATTTGTATTGGTGTGTTAGTGTTTGGGATGTGGATTGTTGAAGTCCGTCAGAGATATTTTGCGTGACCTATGTCAAAGTCCTGGTTAGTCAGAGTTTTGATGTTGTGTTTTTTGTGTGGGTCAGTTTGGCATCTCTCTAGGAATGAAAGTCGGTTGACTGTTTGCATCCAAAGCGATCAAGAATTTCCTGATTTTTATAGATTTCTGGACAAAAAATATTTGATCTCCAGCGTTGTTTTGCTTGTATATGATTAAAAAGCATTTTCATGTGAATTTGCAACTCTGTTGATAACTTTTTGAATTTGCCGGTTCTAAGGCTTTTGACCAATTTTGTCTGAAACATTGTTTGCTGAAACTAGAGTTTTGATTGGTTGTTAGACATTTTGGTGTGAAGTGGATTATGCTGGATCCTTGGTGAAAGGTTCGGTTGTATGGTTTATTCCATCCTTTTTAACCTCAATGGTTTTTCAACTGGGACTGTCTGCTATTTTAGCTTCTTTGATGTTAGTCATGAAGACATCACCTTTTGAAGGCGGGCATCAGAAGTTCCTTTTTATCTTTGTTACGCACGTCTGCAATGGGGTTCTCTTGTCTTTTAGAAACTCGAAAATCTCAAAAAAGTTCGTATTTCATCCTTAACACAAATTTTGTTGATTCAACTATCCCATGAATCAATCAGAAACAAAAACATTTATATACCATTAATATTTTACGTTAGATTTTCATTTTGCTGAAAGCTTCCATAGAAATATATAATAAGTTTTTGGTAAAAAAAAAATCAAACATTTACAAAATATAAAAAAATTTTCAAAAAATGTTCACCTCGTCAAAAATGGCATTTTAACTTTACAGTTTTTGATTCACCGAGGGTTCAGATTCAAACACATCAAAAATTATATATTAAACTAGCAGCATGGCTTCGGCGTTGCCCATGCTTGATTCAAAACCTTTTGGGTTTTCGTATGACTCATACAGCAATCGCTATCGTAGGCGTACTTGACTTGAGAAAAATTAGAAGAGTCCACAATATATTTTTTGCCATTCCTTGCCTTTGACTTAAAATATTTTTTGCCATTGCCTTTTGCCGTGCTGATGTTGCTACATGCCTTACTTCTTGCCTATCTCACACTGCAAATTTTTCTAAGCTCTATACTAAACATTAAATGTTATGAAAAAAGAACTAAACAAAATGAACACAAAACAATCAGCTTTAAAAAAGGACTCGTAACTGGAAAAGCCGAATGAAAAAAGAATGTTAACAACAAATACTTTTTCATACCCAACCCAGTTCTGCGGAATCAGAATCAATGTTGAGTTTAAGCAAGCGAATGAGCCAATTGGAGTAAAGTGCCATGCAGATTTAAATTTTTCCCACTTGTGACGAATGCAGCTATCGATTTTTTTGCATGCTAGTTAACATTCGTGTCAGTCAGATATTGGCTCTCACTCTGGCCAGTACAAAATTGCCACAAACTACATGAAAATTGGCGTGGAAGCATGAAAAAATCGATTATTTCCACTATCGATGGGAGTTGGGAAATACAAAGTCAGTCTTGGCCTTCTCACTAACTTGGAGCATGTGCATGTAAATTTTGGTGCAAATCCATTGAAAATTGCGGCCATGCATTCGTTACACACACACACATCCTGCCTTTTATAGATAGAGATTTATCAGCAATGACCAAGATCGGAAAGTTTTATTTTAAAATCATACTGTAATGTAAAATTTTGAGTGTAACAAGTCAATTTTTCACAAAAAAATTGACATCAGAGAGATAACTTTCCAGTGAAAATCAAATGCAGATTGAGATTTATTTGAGTTAGCAACAACTCTCCACAAAAAATAATTTTTGAATTTTCCTTAAATTTCTTTAATATTTTTGATGTGTTCACACTCGATATTTTTGGTTAATGTGCAGATTAGTATCCACGCTCAGTTTGCAATAAAAAAATTCCCGAATACTTACATTTAGGTGTAAATGTACAATGCTTCATTCTAAATGACTTGATAAATTTGATAAAATCTACCGTTTTGGAGTTATCGCCAGTAAAAGTTCAGATTCATTTGCGTCGCGGCAGCCATTACTGGCGTTGTTTTCATTCATTTGATGCGGACTAACTGTGAGTGGAATATACACTTGTCTTGATTATTACGCACGCAATACAGTTCTCTTGCGCAGTAATTGAGACGAGTAAGATCAGTAAAAAGAAGCTGTTAACTACCTTCTTCCGCACTTAGCTTTCCGCAGCGAGTGTATGCAAACAACGTCAGTAATGGCTGCCGCCAACAATGCGAATGAACACGAACGTTTAATATCGATAACGGTAGATTTTATCAAATTTATCAAGTCATTTTCGAAGGAAGCATGTACATTGTATTCCGGAAATTTTTAATACAAACCGAGCGCGGGTCCTAATCTGCAAATTAACCTTTCTTTTTTTCTTCTTTAATGACAACCTTCGGAAATTTAGCTTTAAAAAAATGTAGGAACGTCCAAAAGTACCAAATTTCGCTAGTACGGATTAGCCATGATGTGGTTATAAGATAAGAAGATCTCTTAGTGGTATCAAAATGAAAGAGGCGTTTCGGTTTAAAAAGTAACCGACCTTTAAAAAAAAATTTTTTTTTAAATTTAAAAAAAAAAAAAGATTCAACATAAAGTTCATTGAATTCAATAAATAGTGAAAATTTCAATGAAATTCGATAAAAAACCTCATAATGAAAAACCGGAGGTTGTATCTTTTTTCATTTTCTTCCTTTTTCATCAGCTCAGTAGAGTCAAATGAATATTGGGTAGTTGTGTATTTCGATTTTACAAAAAAAAAAAAAAAAAAAATCGATGACTTATATTCTTCAATGCTTTTTTAGTTTTAATTACGAAAAAGGGTACACCGCCGAATTTCTCGAGTTTTGCTTTGCACAAAGTGGGTGCGTAACAGATGTAAAAAAAAATAATTTTTTTTACTAAAAAAAAAAAAAACATGTCTAAAAAAATAAAATAATAATTTTTACTTAAAAAAAAACATGTCTAAAAAAATAATTTCAATTTATTTGTGAATAAATTTTGGAAGTTTCATTTATTTGATTTTTGCAAGAATGTTTTTCACCCGAAAAAGGCCGCTAAAAACTAATGGTAAAAAAAAAAATATTACCTCGACCGCTGACGTAAAAAAAAATAGAGATTTTTAATCAAAATTTCGAACGTACTAGAAAGGATGAAAAATTGGTCTTTTCCTCTTAATATCAACATAAACATTCTGACGATAAAACTTCTTTGGGACCTTTTTTTCATCATGCGTGACTGTTTTTACGGTGAATTATTGAAGATACCAACCTAATGTTGGAATACTAGTTTTCGAGATATACAAGTCGTTCTCCATAGTTCACTCTTACGAATAATATTTTTACTAATTATACTTATTTTGGGGAAGAACTATTGTTGATATTATCCAGCAATAAGACCGTTTTTGTTTTTTTATTTTTTTCTTAGTTTTTACCGTTTACGTCAATGAAATTGAAATAGTTTTTTTTGCAAGCTAAATTCTACTTACCTTGCAATTGCAACACTTCAGGTGACTGGTCTTGCTTGATCGTTTACAAGTTTTTTCCTTTATAACATTCTATTGTTCATAAAATATTAACAATAAAGTAAAGAAAAAATGTGATGAGACTTGGATAGAGATTTCAACTACTCAATTCTATAACAAAAAAGTAAAAACTAAACGAATGTGTTCTTTAATCAAAATTCAAAAAGCAGACGGCCCGAAAGGATCTTAAGAGCGCCAACCCTAAATTTAGAACTTGATTCTTATTGGTCAACAATTAACCAATCAACCGAGATATTACTAATAATCTAGACCCAAAAAAAAAAAAAAATTATATCAATGCATCATTTTGTAATTAAAAGGTAAACGTCAAAGTTTTTTTTTTAAGCAAACAAAATCGTTCCAACAAAACAAAATATAAGTTAATATTTTTCAAAATTGTCTCGTGTATTTCCCATTCCATCGTCTTCAAACCCGTTTTAAAAGACTTCAAGAAAACTTACATATTTAAAAATTTATAATACAGATTTATAACCTTTTTATATATCAGAGGCCTTGCTGCCGGATGTAGTCTATTGTCATACCCAGGACCGTACTTTATTAAGAGTTTTGAATTTACAGGCTGGTAGATGTAAATCACACTTTAAAAATAAAACATGGTGTTTACTCAAACACATATCTCTACTAAAATATAACATTTAAAGTCATAAGAAGTGTGTGTGTGTGTGTGTATGTGTGTGTGTGTGTGTGTGTGTGTGTGTGTGTGTGTGTGTGAGGGAGATAGAGGTCATGTGTTCTTATAAATATTTTTCTCTGACTGCTAAATATATACATATATATTGTTGATTGACCCCTATTCAGCTATTGTCCATTATGTAATCTGTTTGAATAGTTTGAATAGCTATTTATATTAACAATGGACAAACATATTATTTTCTGTTTAGGTATTTTCTAAGAATTACCAAGACATCTGCATCAATACTGCTTTACAATTGAAAAGCTGAGCTACATCCCAATTCATACAAATTCTATAGAGTTTCTATTACCATGGCTGTCTCTCTAATTATATGTATATATAATTGAGTGTTCGGTATTTGCAATAGCTGACCTATCTCTCAATTCTAGCATATGTACACTAGCCATTTCATCTATTCTTATAGCTATTACATATGTACACAATCTCTTACCTAAAACCCTTGTTGCTTATTCCTTTATATGCTGTGTCCCTTCAGCATGTTGGCAATCATGGCGCTTCACAACTTCCTATCCTTTGTAACTTTTAGCAGTGTTTGCTTTTTTGTTAAGTAGATTGCTCACTGTTTTCCTCTGTTCCTCTTATCTTCAATGTGTCCTGTGAGTGTCAAATTCTCCAAACCTTCTTTCCTTATTATGTGTCCCAAAAGTTTTATTCTCATTCTAATTCTAAATCCTTTTTGTTTCCATTTTCTTTGTTGTTCACATCCTCCATCAATAGAGGTCTCAGCATCCTTCTGTAGAACCACATCCTTCTTGCTTCAACTGTGAGGAAATTTTCTTATTTGAAATTTGGAATTTTTCAGAATGTTAGTAGAGAAATTATATATATATATATATATATATATATATATATTCTACAAATATTTTCGTGGCAGTTGTTCTGATGAGCTTTTTTCCTTAGTGCTTCAACTACATGAATGTAAGCACAGTACTAGATTGGCAACTAGGTCTCACTGTTATACTGTTGAACTAGCTAGATGCAACCATATGTTGTATTCTTTTCTTGTATTTCTCACCTGTAGAACTCATTTCTAATTTCTTGCTTCCCTGTCACCTACAATCTTCAAAAATTTAAATGCAATGTCAATTTCCCTCTTCTATCTTTCTGAATCCGATTCCTTTATTGTTTTTTTTCCTCACTAAATTCTTCTCATTCTCTTTCACTCCCTGTAACCCTCTGTGTGCTATTGCCTTGATTGGGGTGAAATGATGAAAAAAATTCTACTAGATTGACAATCATGTTAGTGTTGAAATGGCTAAATATAAGTTAGTTTCTTTTCTTGCACTTCTCACTTGTGGAACTCTCTTCTGGTTTCTTATTTCTCTGTCACCTATGATCTTCAAAAATTTAAATGCAATGTCAATTGCCATCTCTTGCCTTTCTGAACCCTGTTCTTTTATTTTTCCCTTCTTCTCACTAAAGTTTTCTCATTTTCTTTCACTCTCAGTGATCCTTTGTGTCTTAGTATCATTATTGTCCTGCTTGAGGTAAAATGATTAAAATAAGTTATTCTCAAATAGTGATAAAGCAATTATATTTCTTATTTTGTTTCTTTTTTTTCTCTTTGTTGATTTCCCAAGGGGGTGGGAATATATATTTATTTTGTACTTGGTACAAAATTGTGGCACAAGGCCAAAGGGGAAGTGAGGAAAAGGCTGGTCAACACTGACTATCCTAGTCCTAGTTAATTACAATTACGATCCATTCTTTCAATATAATACACTCAATCACCATAAGAACTTACCTATCACCTCTCAACCCTAAATATACCACAATACCCCATATTCACCGGAGACCTACAAAACACTCCATGAAATAAAAATTTAATAAATTTTCATAATTTCTCTTTTTGTTTCTTTTTTCTTTTTTACAAAAATATATAAAAATTTATATACTAATGAAAATGATGGGGAAGGGAATGAACCCAAAAACAAAACTGAAGAATGCAACAAAAACTGAAACAATACAGATGTTAGTAAGATCCATCCATCCCCCAAAATAATAAGAGAGGTCACTGTATTTTGCCGTTTGACAGAATCAAGTAGCACACTCACTCAGTTGGAAGGAAAAATGAAATGATGGAATAGGAAAAATCAAAGTCTGACACAGCCGAGGGAGAAGCAGAAGACGTAGCCCTAGAAGGGGAGGAACAGAAGCTTCTTGTTTTACCTGATTGTAGGCTGCTGTCACTCCTCTCGGCTGATATGTAGGCAAATAAACTAACACACTTAAGAGCGAGAGACGAATGTGAACGGGACAAGGCCCCGTCACAAAATGACCATCATCGTCATCTACGCATAAGCCCGATGCACGAGTTTCGGTCGAAAAATAAAATAATATTTTAAAGTGTTTCTATTTTTTGACCAATAAAAATTCTTCCCTCCTAATTATACTCGCGTCGTTTTTCGAGCCTGTTAAGCCATAAAAAAACGCCATAAAAGGGGTCACACGGGGAAGTACAAAAGCAGTCAACAGGAGGCCAGGGAAGAGACCTGTTATGGTCAGTTAGCAGCAGTCAGCAGGAGGAGCGCCACGCCAACCAGTGAGAACTACTATGAGAGATCAAACCAGATCAGCAGCCGGTTTATGAACTATACCACAAGGTAGCTGTCCCAAACCCACACGTTCCTGTTGAAATAAATCACATAAATCTATTTCTGCTGTTGTCGTATTTCTTTCTTGCAACCATACGCTTGTCTATAACAGTGTCCTGGTAGCTACCAAGCCTACTCTGACCAGCTTTCCTCTCCCACTTCATATATTTAGCATCTTCCTCCTTGTCATCGTCCCTCCCCATTTTCAGCAAGGAGGATCTCAGTGGAGGCATATCTTCTACCTCCATGAAGAGGCCCAATAGTGGCAACTCTTCCTACTCCTGATCTGGCTGCTGCTGAGGGAGCCCCTGCTTTAATTGCTGCTCTGGTTGCTGCTTTACCAGCTGCTGCTGCTGCTCAGGTTTCTGCTGCAGATTCTTCTTCTGCTGCTGTTGTGCCTGTTGTTGTTGCCGCTGCTGCGACTGTTATTGTCACTGTTGATGCTGCTGTTGTTGCTGTTGTTGCTGCTGCTTAGGACACTTCTGCCTTTGCTGCTTTGTCTGCTTAGCTGGCACATCCTGCTGGAGAGGTGGAGTTGTCATCTTTGATCCTCTCCTCACCACCTCAGTCCAATCACCAGGACTACTGGGGGCCCTCTTTGCTGCTTCCACTTTGCTCTGGTGTTGGTTGTGATGTTGGTGCTGAATTCCTAGTTGAATACAGATTTTCTAAGTGTCTGGCTGCACCACAAGTTCAACAGTAGGGGCAACAGCCCTCCACAAGCACAAAAATATTCCACAAGCTATGATATTGCGGACCTCATTAAACTTGGGTCATATCAATGTCATCAGGACTTCAGAGTCATTGGTGGCAATGCCCAATATGGTTTTGATTGAAGATACCTCCTCCACCAGTCCGTAGTCCGAAAAGAAGGCCCCCAAATGGTCCTCAGTGATATACATGGGCACCCAATGTAAAGTAATTCAAATGCCCATGTACTCCATCTGGAGCCTTGGATCTTCGGGACAATACTTTGGCCTCAATATTCAAGGGCTTTAGACCCTCTTCTATTGCCTCCCTGCTGACAGCCATAAATTTTCTCAACTTGACATCAGCTGTCAACAGGGAGATTGTCCTAGCTGTCACTTCCTCCATGACAGAACACATCGGCAAAGGCTTATGGCCTGAGATGAATGCTTTGTATTCATCTCTTAGACCCTTGTAGTAATCCGGCCCTTTTTTGGGCCTATTTGCTATCCAAGCTGAAGTTGATGGCTGCTTGGCCATTGGTTTGTTTTAGTGGGGAGACTTGGCCATTGTGGATCTAGCCTCACCAAAGCACAAAAACACAAAATAGTTAAAAAAAAATCTAGAATGTAAAAATACACACAATAAAACCAAAAACAACAGTGACAAAACAAAAACACTCATAATAACAGGGCTTCCAAACAATGTAAACTCCTTCCAAAAAAAGGAAATCAAATCCCAATGGGAATGGGAAGGGTTGCAAAAGTTTTCCCCCTCCCCCTCTTATAGTCAGAAATACACAAAAATGCATGCTGGGATATTTTTCTTAACCAATAAAATGGGATGTCTTGTGTTTTGATGTGACTGACTCCAGATCTGCTTTAACTACTAGATAGAGCTATTGTGTTCACTTGTCCAACCTTCTTTTTGTGTACAAACACCAACTCATAGTTTGTGAAATCTTTTGTATTCTTACCTGCTTGATTTGCTTTAACTATATTGCGTGCTTGCTTGCATGATTGTTGATGTTTCATCCTTTTTACCTGTTTTTCATTTCATTGAAAATTTTATTAATTCTGTGTTATTCATCTTGCATTTTGACAATGGCTTCTAACTGATCACTTGTTCTATTAATTCATTCCACATTTCATTTTCTATCTTCCATTTGTCAAAGATTTTCTCTCTGCTGTTGAAAGCAGAAGTGGGTTGCCATAAAAATCTCTGAATGCCAATAGTCTCTTTACACTCTGCTACTACTTCAACTGCCCACTTCTTCAGAAAATATGTCTTTTCTTACAGTATTTATTCAGAAATGTGATCAAAATTGGGGGAAAGTGAGAAATGCTGGTCATCTCCATCCTAATTTGTAAATTAGATAGCCTTATACACTGACCCAGTCAATCTCCATAATCTCATTCATCATTGTAATATGATAACAACTCTAAGTAGAAGCTTATGAAGCTTTATTTGACTTCTTCTTATCAAGTTGCTACACCACACCCATCCATTGTTGTACACATAGCCTTGTCTGGGGTTTTAAGGTTTCAAGGTCATTAAGTGTGCATGGATCTTCAAGATTGGGGTAAACTAGAAGATAATTTGTGATTGCCCGCAATGGCAGCTGGGATCACCATGCTTGGCATATCCCCATTTCTGAAGGTTAGCTCTACAG
This sequence comes from Acanthosepion pharaonis, assembly GCA_903632075.3. Classification (NCBI taxonomy): domain Eukaryota; kingdom Metazoa; phylum Mollusca; class Cephalopoda; order Sepiida; family Sepiidae; genus Acanthosepion; species Acanthosepion pharaonis. The sequence goes on from CAHIKZ030003431.1 coordinate 2,751,603, forward strand.
CACCCAATAGCTGTTCAGAGGTGATTTAGGCAGGACCAGAAGGGCTAGATATCACTAGAAACAGAGGGAGGGATTCTGTAGAGCTGAGAGAGAGCCCACATTGTTAAGATGGCTGCACCACAGGGACAGATGCAGTAACTAGGAGCTATGTTGTTCATTGGATCGACTGAGTGAAAAAAGCTGTCTTGACTTGAGCCTCTTTGTCATTGGTTCACAGACATGGAGTGGATGACGAGGGTCAATTTCCCGTTTCAGTTTCTTGAGTTGGGAGTGGACTGTCGTACTTATGTAAGGGGAACCAAAGCCATTAAGAAAGTAGAGGTCATCTACTTTGGTTGGCTTGAGACACCCACTGATTGATCTGCAAGAGGTCTTTAAAGCAGGGTTTTCTTTGTGTTTATTTGACTAATTCAGCTTTAGCGCTGAAAACATTTATTTTATTATAGTGGATAGTTACAAGCTAGAGGGGAGATCGGATGTGCTTATTTTATTATCACAACCATAACATTAAATTTATACAAACACTCTCATAATTAACAAAACAGCACACGCTCTCTATGAAAATTCTAACTAATCCCCATGGGGTGGCGGGATAAAAGTTAATGATATATATTTACAATCTTTTGGAAAAAATAACCTCTAGATTGAAATTATAATGATTTGTGAAAGTATATGCAACAAATACTTTTTTTTCAAAATATGTCTTCTTCCTACTAGAAACCCCCTCAGAAGTAAGCTTATATAAACAGGTGGTAAAATATGATTGGCTAACTACAAACCACTAGCTCCACCTAGGGACATTATTTCAAACATAATTTTGGGAAGTTCATTAACTTAAAATGTCCAACTGTAAACAATGTTATTAACCTTCTTGGGCCAATTATTTTCTTTCTCTATACTTTTAAAAAGATGAAGATAGATTTCTGAGTTTTTAGAAAAAAATTAGCCCTAAAGGATTAAATTAATGGCCTTGGATTGTTTGATATGCTTAACTATACAATTCCTGATCACATTCACTGAAAAAAGAAAACAGAAAAAAAGAATGTAAAATTGTTGAATAAAATTATATTTTTGTTCTTGTGGATAAAATCAGTTAATAAAAAAAAAGAAAAAAATGGAGAAAAAAAGTTTCATTGATTTGTCCACATAATTATACTGGTCGATTTTCTTTGTACGTAAAATCCAAAATCAAATTTTAAAAAGTTAAAATGAACACATAAACAGACAACCTTAGTGGAAAATTCCATTCATAGATTAGAAAACCTTGTTATTTTTTTTAATCTTCCATTTTAAGAAAGCATTATTTTTGGTTTCGAAAAATAATACATCCAAAAGGCAGGTGGTTGAAATCTTTTTCAGTCTGTCAAAGACTTGAGTTCAAGTTTTAGAAAATGGTGGGTTGTGGGGTGAATTTTATAATCTGTGCGTGAAGTGAGCTGAAGATTAAAACATTTAGATGAAAGGAATTTTTGAAAATTTCAGATGAGCCTGCCTAATAGTTCTACATATTTCCTTTGACCTTGAGAAACGTCTTAAATTAGGGAAAAATATTAAATGCTGATTGTTCATGATTAAAATATTAAATGCTGATTGTTGCATGGCAAAAATGTTCATATTATTTTCATTTCAAAAGAAATCTCCATCTCTCTCTCTTTTTCCTCCTCATTCTCTATCTATATCTACAAGGGTAAGTCAAAAATTATCTTCACTTTTGCCATAATATATCTGTAGACAAGTGCACAAATAATTTTGAATATTAGGGTTTGAGCCTTTTATATGATATATATATATATATATATATATATATATATATATATATATATATATATATATATATCATATGGTTATAATTTATTATATTGGAATCATAATCACAATCCAATTCATCAGGCCTCATGATTACGATTCCAATGTAATAAATTATAACCATGGAATATTAGGTTTTAGCCTTTTATATTATATTCTTGTTCTGTCTTGTATATAGAGCTCTACCTGGATTTTATCCTCTTGGAAAAATATATATATATATATATATATATATATATATATATATATTGACTACTAGGTGTTGACCTCAGTCCTTTTATATATATATATATATATATATATATATATATATATATATATATTCTTTAATTCTTTATAGATACTTTAATTCAATTTAATTTTAATAATTATATTGAAGTTTTTGGCTCTTGTTTTTGAAACATCAGAACTCTTATGTAGCGAAGGAATCATATTTTCTAAAAATAATTATTATATATATATGTGTGTGTGTGTGTGTGTGTGTGTGTGTGTGTGTGTGTGTGTGTCTTTTGGCTCATATGAGCCATCTTCAGAGTAGTTATACAGACATTTTAACAAAGATCGAGGACCAACTTAATAAAAAAATATCCAAATGTTGGACAATTTTTGTCTTTATTTTCACCCGAAATTAAAGCAAAGATATGAACATTAGAATGGCTCATGATCTGACATTCATTGTCTGTTATATTTAACAACATATGTTTAAATAATGATCTGCTGCCTTAATACACTATATATATATATATATATATATATATATATATATATATATATATATATATATATATATATATATATATATCAAAGTGGACTGAGGTCAACACCTAGTAGTGGCAGGCAGTCTGTTTCAGGCTTACACACAATCTTCAGGCTATGTCAGACATGGCTTGAAGATTGCCACCACTGGGTGTTGACCTCAATGTCCACATTTGTATTTTTATATACACTCTGTCCCTGATATATATATATATATATATATATATATATAATAAAAATATTGTTTTAAGGTATGCTATATTTATGGGGAAAAGTGCTCAATATCAGGGATACCATGTATGCAAATATAAAATATAAAAATGGACACTGAGGTCAACATTTATTGAACTTGAAATATCTATTTTCCTGAAAAATTGTTTTAAGAGAAAAATTACATAAAAATTTTTACCAGCTTCTTGGTCAATGAAACCAAATGTTTCTTTATAAGGAAACACCTAATATTACCATTATTATAGTTAAGAGACGTTTGGAAAATATTAATCTTATTGAATGTAAGGAAAAACATTAATTTGTCTCTCTTATATCTTACTATATTTTGCACCAAAATAAAATAAATTCTTGGGATAATCTTTAGTCTACCAAAATAAGATGTATACTAGGGGTTTCCAACCTTTTTTGCATCATTGCCCACTTTTACATGGAAAAATTTTCCACCACCCACCTGTATAGCAAGTATTCAAAAGCATACCAAAATTGCCTGGTAAAAGTTTGTTAGTGGTTCATAAACTAACTTTATGATGTAGTAAAAAATACCAAAGGGAGGTAACAAATAATGCTAACTTATGCTGCTACTACTGTATTAAAGAGCAAACAAAAGCCAACTTGACCATTGCAAACTACAAGGTAACCAAAAAAGTTCTGTCTGTTATTTGATTAGTCATTGAATGAAGTTGAAATATATACGAAATGCGTGTAGCAATTGTTTTCAAATTCGGACAGCCGGAAGTAGGAACATCAGATGTTGTAAAAAACACGCGCACCATGCCCAGCCATCAGTTATAAGCCGGACAGCTGTGAGAATGATGGAAGTGTCTAGAGATTTCGTTCGGGGCTGTTTGCTTTACGACTTCAAAGTGGGCTTATCAGCAGCTGCACCATGTCGCCACATATGTCAAGCATTTGGGGATAGTGCTGTGGATGAACGTACTGCAAAGCGTTGGTTTCGAAAATTCAAGTCAGGAGATTTGTCTCTCCATGATGAGCCTCACAGTGGACGACCAGAGGTCTTGAATGACGGAGTCCTGAAGGCGGCCATTGAAGAGGACAGTAGTCTAACGTGTGGTGAACTTGCAAGACGGTTCAACATTTCCGATGAAACAGTTAGATTTCACCTGCACCGCCTAGGTAAGACGTACAAACTGAGCAAGTGGGTTCCGCAAACGCTGTTGGAGGTCCACAAGGGACAACGAGTGACAGCCTGCGCATCGCTGCTTTCTCGCCACCGTACCGCATCTTTATTCAATCGAGTGCTTACCAGTGATGAAAAGTGGGTTCTGTACAAAACTCCCAAGCGTTCCAAACATTGGTTGTCTCCTCAGGATGCTGTCTTTCACACTGCAAGACCACCTATGTACCCACACAAGATTATGCTTTGTGTCTGGTGGACAGGTCGTCAAGTGGTTCATTATGAATTGCTACCAACAGGCCAAACGGTCACTGAAGACCTATACTCGCAGCAATTGAAACGTGTGCAACAGGCATTGCGCCAGAAGGATCCAGCACTGGTGAATCACAAAGGTGTGCTTTTCCTCCATGACAACGCCAGGCTGCATGTCACGCGAGTGGTCAGGGATACCATACAGCAACTTGGGTGGGAGACTTTGTGCCATCCACCTTATTCATCTGACCTTGCGCCATCCAATTACCACCTCTTCCATTCCCTGCATAATCATCTTTGTGGGAAATCCTTCATCAATGAAGCAAACTTGCACAAAGCCCTCACGGACTTCTTTGCGTCAAACCCCCCCGAGTTCTACCACAAGGGCATTGAACAGCTAGAGACACGTTGGCAGAAGGTGCTGGATGCCAATGGCAATTACTTCGAAGACTAAATATAAGTTACACATACTGTGAAGCATTTTCTTTTTTTCCTTTAAAAACGGACCGAACTTTTTTGGTTACCTTGTATATATATCATTTAGTTTTATGGCTATGGTTAATCTTTATGGTTAAGGTTAGTGTTGACAAAAAATTGAATAATTTTTGTTCATAATTATAAAAATAGAATATACACTACTAGCAACTAATAAAAATTCAGCAAATATTTGTTGGTCATGGTTTTTCCTTATTTGATTTATATCTGAAAAAAATGTTAATTTTATCTGAAGAACTATATGAATCTTAATGACCCTTCTCAAAACTATAGAAAGATCAAAATCTTTGTTGTTTGTACTGATATTATATCTTATCTAGGAATGTAACCAAGTAATTTCCATTTAGACTCTTGTTTTGTTTTCTTTTATACAAGTTCTTTGCATACCACCTTTAAATATTCTTTTTGGGTAGCACCCACCAAAATTTCTCAGGTTGAAAAACCCTGATCTACAAAATTGCAAACAGCTTTATCAAATAACAAAAAACACACAGTTGAACACTTTCAACATCAGCAACAGCAAAAATATGTAGCACATGTAACTAGAACAGAGAATAATGATATTAAAAAAGCTGTTTACTTTCCAAACTAGTGAAAACAAGAGGTTTGGAATTAAACTCCTGTCTATATTAGAAAGTGCTATAATATTTAGAGGACTTGAGAAGTCTAATTTCCTGCATAGGGATACAAAAAGTGATTATTTCTCTTTGGGTGAGATAGAGTCACGGCCACTTAGTGACATCACTTCAAAAGTGGTCAGTCCATCAGTCAGCCTCCAGGAGTCAAACCAAGCAGTTGCTTTTTTAGCAAGGTCTTACCTGGGCCTCGGCTGAGGCCTCTCTGCTTGGACCAGTCAGCTGCCATGTGGGCAACTTACAAATTATTTTACTTTAGGAATATATCTTCACCAGATATACAATCTATCTCCAGCTTACAGTCCTCATGTTGAGAAAAACATTCCTGTTTGAGAGGAATATGTCCTCATTAATGACATAGAAGAGAAATCCAGCTGGCTCAAATATCTCCTGGGAATCTTAAATACGGTTTCTTCAGAAACACAGAAGAACACAGTTCAGATTCCTGTTGGGCTTTATTACAAGTAAGGCCCTCCCTTTTTATATCCTATTCACACTGCTTCTTGTTGTATACATGCGTTATATTTTCTCTGCATGTTACAAAGTGTATATATTTTTGTGTATGACTTTGCAGTACAAAACTCTCTCTGATTACAAAGCAGGTTTGTTATTCCTTTTCTTCCAGCTATTCTGTTCCATCCGTGAAATAAGATGTTATTATATCATGGATATAATAATGCCCATAATGGGGAAAATGCAAACAGGAAGAATATTCATTTCTCCTGTAGTATATCCATTATCTGATGACTTACTTGATGTGATATTATATTATTAACCCTCATTAACTGAAAAGTTGTTTTACAAAAAAATAGTTTATAAATTTCAACCAACAGTAATTCAGTCATTGAATGCTTCCTATATACAAACAGGTAATTTTACCATTACTTGCAAAAAACAAATGATAAGATAATTTTCAACACAAGAAAAATTGAGACTGAACTATTCAGCTGGGTCTATTCAATCAATAAACAAGTAATTAATTATTTACAAAGCAAGACCAATATGTCGTGTTTAATCTTCCTATCATGTTTCAGTAAGGCCTGAGAAATTAACATACAGTGATTTTGAAGCCCAGGTTTTCAATAATAGGACTAAATCATGTATAGGCAATCTTTTTCAAGACCTGGGCTACATGAAATATAGTTTATCATAGCATGAACAGCACTACTAAAAAATGCAAGCTATCTTTTTTAATTGATGGTACTGCACCAATTTCCAATATGGAGGATCATACCTGTAAATCATCTACCTAAGAAATGGAGAAAGTTGATTTTTTCTTGGGAGAAAAAGATTATTTCTATATTAAAAAACAGTGAAATTTTGGTATGTTATCTCTGATGATAAGTGTGAATAACATGCTGCTGTGTGTGATTTGTTTCCAATTTATTAATTTGAGTATACAAACATTTTTTTTAACAAAGAGAAATAAACATGAACATTTCCTGTTTCTACAGCAAATGAAATTTACATGTATGATCTTCCTTAGTGAAAATTGCCAAATGGTTTAAAATGATGAAAAAGTTATCATCAACAAAAGGCTACAAAATTCAAGAAAAATTGTCTATCTATATGATCATGTACGAGAGAGTATGTGAATGAACAAGTGAGAAGAAAATGAAACCCCCAAAATTTTTTAAAACATTATTTTCCTTATGAAATTATGTGATGTTCAGAAAACCAATTGGCCCATATGTGGTTTATGGGTCACAGTCTGCCTATGACTGTATTAGATGGTTGACAAATCATTTAAAATAAAACTTTTTGCTTTAAGGTAGAAAGCAAATTTAAAATTGAATTCATAGCACTTGGAAATTTATCAGTCGACCTTGACATTTCCCTAGGTAGTCCAGGGGCAGGCAGATTTGAACAATGTCCCAGTAAAAGGATAAAAAGGATAAGATCTCATTGTTTGTTTTTTTTTCCATTATTTGCTTACTCTTAACAGTGGGGATTTCTTGTTAGCATTATTTTTCTTCTTTTTCCTCAATTTCTCCTGCCATTGAAGCCATAGACAAAACTTATCGATTCTTTGAGTTAATTAATTTGCCATTGGATTTTTACAATAAAATGAATAATTAAGAATCAATATTCTTTTAAAAATGTTTTTTAATCATAAATTCAGATAATTTTTCTTTTACAGTTGCAAAGCTGTGTTGGCTGACAAAAGTCAATACAGTGGAGCAGCAAGTAAAGTGGTTGGTGAAACAGTGGCAAACCTAAGGTTACTAGGACTATTACAATGACTAACAGGCATCATGATTGGTTTGGTTTATTTAGTTTTATAGCATATCAACACCTCAATGGGTTATTTAATGCCAACAAGATTTTTAGGATAGGTTCATATGAACAGAATTTCTTTGTAAGAAATAAATTTGTAGATCAGGTTTCATTGACATATTTTTGTAAAGAAGTTTTTGTTGAGAGTCAAAATATATTTTTTTTCAAAAATGTATTGCTGGTATTTTTACTATAAAAATCTATTTTTATACTTTCATAGTGTTTTGACACTAGTTTGGGAGTTAACTATTTACCATAGTTGGGACCCAAACAGGTGCTACCACCCTGAGTCAGGGTGGACCTGGGAACAACAGCATTTAAGAAATGGTTCCATACTCTTCAAAACTTCCTAATCAGAGACCTTGCTGCTGGATGTAGTTTATCATCATACCCAGGACAATAGGCATCATGAAGTGCATATAAGCTATTTATTTTCTTAACTATTTCAATTGTTCTTTAAATGTTATAGTTATCTTGCTAGCTGATTAATTATATATATTTTGATACAGTGAAATCTACCTACTTTTTTCTTTTTTTTAATCATTTTTCCTCAAGGCAATAAAGTCACTAGGATGCAGGGGGTTACAGGGAGTCAAAGACAATGAGAAAACTTGAGTGAGGAGAAAAAAAAGGACAATAAAAAAACAGGATTTAGGAAGACAGAAAATGGTGATTGATGTTGCAATTAAATTTTTAACCATTGTAGATGACAGAGAAACCAGAAACCAGAAGAGAGTTCTACAGGTGAGGAGTGCGAGAAAAGACACTATTAGAATAGAACTTACAGTTACATATAGATACACTAAAATAATGAGACCTAGTTGCCAATCTAGCTAAGTTTAAGGTATGACGGGTTGAAGACTGTTGTAGAGTAGTTTCACAGTGGAGGCTTGTATTTCACTAAGTCGGTCCTAAAAAAGGTTTGACGTACAAAACGTTAGGAACTTGAAATAATAGTTAATGACGGAGCAATTTAGTTGTGGTGGTTGATACTTTAATGTCCGACATCGATTGACTCACCAACTCTCTGAGCTCACTGGCGACTGCTACTACTACTACTACTTATTATATGTGGGAGAGTCTATTTACAATAGAATAGGTGTGTTTAAATATAACAAAGACCAGCCTTCTCCTACCTCCCACTTTTGGCCTTGAGCTGAAATTTTGTATTTTTCAAAATAAATATTACTTTCCTCTATGGTACCTAGACTTTATGAATTTAAGCGCAGTACTAGATTGGCAGTAAGGTCTCATCATTTCGCAGCTGAAATGACTAGATGTAACCATAATTTCTATGCTAACAGTTTCTTTTCTCATCTTTTCTTGCTTGTGGAACTCTCTTCTGGATCTATGCTTTCCACTCAATATAATCTCCTCGTCCGTTTTTTATAAATAATTTCATTGTAATTGTTTTCATGAACTTTCCTCTATGGTATCTAGACTATGAATTTAAGCGCAGTACTATATTGGTGGCAATATCTCATCAATTTACAGTTGAAATGACTAGATGAAACCATAAGTTCTATTCAAACAGTTTCTTCTATTGCATTTCTTGTTTGTTGAACTCTCTTCCAGTTTCTTACTTTCCAGTCAACTTTGATCATTACAAATTTAAATGCAATGTCAGTCATTATAACTAAAAATATATCTGTAAAAGGACAAAATGAATAAAGACAGAAGGAAAACTTATCTTAGCTGACACATTTCGTCCTTTTATGGAAATCTAAGGCAAATCTAAGAATGTTATTTTGCAACAAGTATTTATAAACAAAATTAAAATGTTAATTTTTCAAAATATTTTTTATATATATTTAGGCCTCCATGTTGAATCTGAAGTCCCGTGGGAAGATGAATAGAGGAATAACATCACCATCATTAGTGATCATCTCAAACACCTTCGTAATCACCATTAGACTCATCCAACTCTTTCCGAATCATCTGCACTGTCCTAAGATTGACACCCAAACACCCTAAAATATTCGTATTGGACCTTCTAGTGTGAATGCCAAGCAGTACGGCATGCTCTTTCCAAATTTCTGGAAGAGTGAATTATGTCATGGAGCTCCTTTTCTCACAGATAGTGCTCAACTCATCCTACTATACTGTGTAGTTGACAAAATCAAAAACAAACAACACACATGTGCAAAATTAAATATATAAAATGGTGATAATTCACCCATCACACCCTGCACATTCAGTGTGTCGAGAAGCATCTGTCTATATTTCTGAGATGAGGTATTATGTATACTATTTACATTATTCGGAATATTGTCCTCATCTCTGTCACCATATTTATTATAACGTTTCGGTCGTTGTATGCTCCGGCCTTCTTCAGGTGGACAGGACCCAAAGTGTGTGAGTTCAATACCCAGTTAAGGCAGTGGAGAACTTGGAGAGGGGAATTAACAGGAGATAACTGATAACTGACATCCATTAAACAGGGCACGTGGAACTAGAACAGTCTATCCCAGTGAGCAAAATAAAGGTTTCAGTTTAATATTCCAACCACCTGAAGAAGGCCGGAGCGTACAACGGTCGAAACGTTGTAATAAATATGGCGACAAAGATAAGGACAATAGTCCGAATAATGTAAATAGTGTCTTGAGAAGGTAGTTCTGCCCTGGGTCAAAAGGGTGGCTGCTGGAAGACCCCATGTTTGGCGAAAGGATTCTGCACCATGCCACACAAGCAGGAGAACCCAGTCATGGCTGTCAGACAATTTCTGCGACTGCATCACCCCTTACATCTGGCCACATAATTCCCCAGACTGCAACCCTCTTGATTATTATGTGTGGGGTGCAACTGAGTGAGAGACCAACAAAACTCTTTGTAAGAGCAAAGATGAACTGAAGGCAAGGATTTTGGCAGCATCCATTAACTTAAGCTAGAAGATGGCAATAAGAGTTACAAGAGATTACGAAGTCGTCTGGAGGCTGTGGTTGAAGCCAATGACAATTTTATTAAATAAATTTACTCTTTAGTATTTCAAAATATTTTTGTGTAATTTTGATAAATATATCTGTTAAAATGAGATATCAGTGTTATTTTCATTTTCTACATAATTTATATGACAATTTATCCATCGCACCTTTTATGTCTGTTAAAATGAGATGTCAGTGTTATTTTCATCTTCTGTGTAACTTAGATGACAATTTACCCATCGCATCTTTTATATCTGTTAAAATGAGATGTCAGTGTTATTTTCATCTTCTGTATAATTTAGATGACAATTTATCAATCGCATCCTTTATATCTGTTAAAATGAGATGTCAGTGTTATTTTAATCTTCTGCATAATTTAGATGACAATTTACCCATCGCATCTTTTATATCTGTTAAAATGAGGTGTCAGTGTTATTTTCATTTTCTACGTCATTTAGATGACAATTTATCCATCGCACTCTTTATATCTGTTAAAATGAGATGTCAGTGTTATTTTCATTTTCTGCATAATTTAGATGACAATTTATACATTGCACCCTGTATATTATGAGATAGAGAGAGGGGCTTGTGAACTAAAATCAAACATGTTATCTACTTGGAGCACAATGACACAGAGTAAAACATTTTTTTCCTTTTTCATATTGATATCATTTCAGTTTATGAAACTATTTAGAAGTTATTACATCTAAAAATTAAAATAATTTTTATAAAAGCGTGGCCCTAGGCTGTAGCCTATACTAGCCTCTAGGATAATATGGCTCTGGACACTGCATGTTGAAGAAGATTATGACAACTTATCAACAAGTCAATTTTTCCAGTCTCATCAAGCTGTTAGTACCAGGGTGTAAGAAATGATGGAGGGGTTTAGACTAAGCTGAATAGTCAGGAGGGCATTCTATCATCCTAACATTTATGGTCTGTAATGCCTGTAACCTCCTCCACCTATCTGGTAGTTATTTCATTGTTGGTGTTCTTATTTATGATAACAGTCCCACCTCCTTTGTTCAAGGCAGTAATGGAAATAACATGCTAATACTAATGCCCCACTAAGTAGTGGGATCACCTCTTAGCAGGGTATTAGCATGTCTTTTCTTAGAATTCCTAGAAACTGGTTCTTTCCAACATATTTTTGTTAAAGAATCAATAAATTTCTAATATATCGATAACACTTCATTAATATATAACTACAAAACTATTTTACTCTTTGTTATCTGGCAAAAAAAATAAAAAATAAAAAACTGAAGTCTATAAGTAGTCAAGGGATATATATGCCATTAAGCAACCCACAAAAATCATTGTAAAGTAAGTGAAAGTACCAAGACATTCATTTTATATTTATTTTCAAAATTGTAAAAGTTAAAATTGAAGCCAGAGCATCCTTCACTCCAGGAAATCTTGTATTTTTTAAACCAGTTTTTGCAGTGGCAAGCTGACTATGGTGTTCCATACGGTTTGGTCAACTCAATATATATCATCATGGCCTACATCCTCACCTACGTTTGAATCATCTGACGAATGACTATAGAATTGTTGTTATAAGAAACCAGCAAAGAGACAGATTGATAATATCATCTATAAAATATTCATAAGTAGGAATAATAAATTTATTTGTTGTTAGTCATAATTTTGGTTGATTTTTTTTCTTTCGACCACCTACGAGTCCACTATCGATAATAAAGTAGTTCATAATATTGAACTTTTCTGAGGTCATACGGACAACATACTTCTTTAATAAATGTTGTAACCTGGGGAAGGTTACTGAATAAAATAATCATACGAAGGTTGGTAATGAACGATAATACTTAGGACAAGAACAACACATATAAGATTCGCCAGAAGTAGTCAACTACTAGAAATCAAGTAAATTCCACAATGAACATCCAACTGCATACCAACATACAGTATTTACTACTGTATTTATGTGAATGAGGACATACCCATTATCATCCGTAGGTATGCTACAGCAATAAATAATCACATTGTTGCAGTAAGTGTATGTTGAAATTGCATCGACGAACACCATATCTTGCGTGCCACTACTTCTAGTTTGTGTAAAAGCAGTGGTAACAATATTTCGCACTTATAAATGTGAAAGTATAAAAAAATGGAGTGAATTTCAACAAAGGTGATATTTTATATATTGGTTTTTATATAACTGAGAAAAAAAGAGAGGAATTAGACGAGTATGCATGTGTGTTTGTAGTATGTATAATGGTATCCGAAACAAAAGTGAGAAGGATGAGGCACTAGAAAATCTATAAGCAACACATTTCACTGGGAGCATCTGCTCTTTCTGGCTTCCTCAGGTTAGAATGAAAGAAAGTCAAAACTATGTGAAGAAAAATGCATTAGGATCTCTGAGGATAAGTGGGGACCATATTATAGATTTGTCTTATCATCTTCACGAGTATGCATACAAAAGAAGGAAGTCATTACAAGTTAGGAATTATGGGTGTGGTACACGCATGTGTGTGGAAATGAATAAAATTCAGTCAGTCACTGAGAGGAAAAATATCTCCATGCTCAAGAACAAGATCCCATGGATATCATCGCTACGGGAAAGAGAGAGAAGATGAAGACAAGAAGTGTCACACTTTTATAGGTGCTTGACAGCGCTATCTAATGAATTGTTGGCAAAACTGGCAAAGCTATATGAGGATAACCTAAAACATCTAACAGTAGATTGTCTTCTGTCTATATTTCTGAGATACGGTATTGTAACTACACTATTTACATTGTTTGGACTGTTGTCCTCATCTTTATTGTCATATTCACAATGTTTCGGTCTTTGTACTCTCTGGTCTTCTTCAGGTGATATACGTTGAACACATGACTCAGTGGATAAAAGCGTTGGTTGGAGTAGTCCAGTGACTTGACCCAAAGGGTTGTGAGTTCAATACCTGGCCACAGCAGAGGTGAACAAAACTTTGAGAATTGAGTTATTAAAGGGAAATAACTGAAACTGAGATATCCAGAAAGGCATGGCACGTGGAACTAGAATTGTACGCCCCGGCCTTCTTCAGGTGATATACGTTGCAATTTTGAACTAAACACTTTATTTAGTACTACAGTGGACTAAATAAAGGGTTCGATTCAAAATTCCAATGTATATCACAAAGAGGAAAACCTGGAAGAGAGAGCTACTTAAGGGTTTTTATATCCCAGATTTGCTGCTGCTGCTATGTTTATTAAACCGCTACAACAATATCAAACAGGAAGGCAAAAAATAACATCTGTTTTCTCCTTTAGTGGTTCTATAGTCATCGAACTCGTGCGCCGCTGCCATCGTGTTCCATGCTCATTCTCTGTCTATGGCCACCGACATTAAGCAACACAAGACCTGAACATCGTCCGTTTTATTTCAATCTGCCCGCACTCCTACATCACGTGACCTGCTTAGTATACGTAAGCGGTGTCCTGCACAACAAGCTCTCATAAAGTAATCTCTGCATTTTCTTTCAATCAATACGCAAAACCATATAGATCTATGGTGGAAACGGACGTTGTCATAAGATAATCTATACCACCCATCACGAGTCATCATTAAGTAAAACTTATGAACCGTTTATTCATGAGATTGGTCGTGGGTTGCCGAAACCGCAGATAACAAGGCAGTTTATTATGAGGTACAGTCGTTATTCTGTTATCCGCCATGCGTATTCACAAGTATACATACTTACTAAATTTAGCTAATTCTTGAAAATAGACAAATAGGATGCGAGGAAACTTCGCCGTCCCGGTCTCCAAAGAAATGTGGTGAGTCTGCATATCTTAACATACTGCACCCGGAATCCTTTTTACCTTGTGGGACTATCATACAAGTCTACCAGAGAACTGTAATGAGTACGAAATAATAATAACTCTATTCACCTACTCGCTTCAGATTCGGAGGACTGAGGAAGAAGAAGGAAATAAATTCGCAAACTTATGTTAATTTTTTTTTTTTACTAATAAAAAACTTGCCTTCACAGAAATTAGCCGGTGAGCCAAGGGGAAGGAAAGAAAATAGCGATCATACAAAAAAATCCTTTTTTTATATAAAACGAGGATAAAAATTAAATTAAGAAGAGTGTCTGAAATCATGTGAAAGATTTCGTTTCAGTTCCTCGCGACCGGCGTTAAAGTACTCGCCAATTATATTATCGGTCTCAAACCAGAGAATTTTGTCTCAACAATCCAAGAAAGCTAAGTATTTCAAACTATCTCTCTTCGTCTACTTTTGAACGTAAGCAAACTATATATCCTTTCAGTGAGCAACGAACTCTCTTATTTTGTTTAAAATTTTTTAATATTATTTTGTATTTCCTTTAATCTGTTGTGTGAACATTTCTTCTTCATAACAATACGTTAAAACTAAGGACTTTAAAATTTTTTATTTATTTTCCTGAAACGAGCTACTGACACAATTTCTAACGTGTAAATTCGTGAATAAATTGCTTATCTTGTTTTGTTAAAAGTACCCGTATGTTTCCTTGTCATTATTATCTTTGATTAATCTTCTTGGCATGGGTAAATCAACTGTTCATTTTAACCCTCTAAGCCCCACATCACTATAGAACTTCTGCTAGTAAACTTTTAGATGACGTTGCCAAAAACAGAATAAAAGAAAAGGGTGCAAAATCTATTTCTTTGCCCACAGAATGCCTTAGAGAAAAAAAAACGTGTATCTTTTTCTCTCCGGGGGGACTTCTTAGTCACCAGCGAACCACGTGTCGCATTAAACACAGCAGAGAAAGTACATAACATACAAATACCCTAAGCTGTTAACTAATCAGACCAACAAAAAAAGACACCATCTTCAATAAGACTTTACACAAACGTACGTACGAATTAAGTACATTACACACATCTTCATTTACCCATTTTTATATTCTTCCTATTTAGTTTGCTAAAGCAATATACAATGTTTCTTGTAATTTAATTTCAATACCTGTTCGAGAAAACTTCCTATATGCCGACAATACTATCACTAATATTCACAATTTACAATGTTAACGCCGTAACAACCTATTGAAAAATCCCGACCACTGACATGGGGGAGAATACTTAATGAACCCAAGAAGCAGCCTTATGAATTCTTTTCATACATGCATTTAGACATCTTTAAATTATAATTTATCCCAAACTGTTAAATACTTATTTAATATTCTTTATCAATTGTAACTACTTCATAATGAACCTTTTCGTATTTGTCTGACTCCTTTTAATGCCAGGAATTTCCATCACCACACATAACATTCCTGCTACGATGTTATCTTTGCGTTCCTAATTTTAGGCTATCATTCAGAAATGTCTCGCCAAAGGAACTAATCAGAAGGAGCAAAAATCAATATGGCTACTATTTCAGCGTTTTCCGCAAGCAGAAATTATCCAGTTTGGGATGGACAGGAAGAAGAAACTGAGAACATCCTCTTCTTCTAGTTACTGATTTATCCCAAAACCTTTTATGTATTGCACGGATTTAACTTGACAACTACGTCCTTCTCCCACCAATATTTTAATTTTTACGCTAATGTTCTTATTTTTCGTTTTCTCTTAGTCCTCTTTCTCCTTTCTTTTTCCTTTCTTTTTCCTTTCTTTTTCTACCTCTTTTTTCCTTCCTTTCTTTTTTCTACTTTCTATTTTCTGATATCTTATTCATCTATTTCCCCAGCATTTTTTTCTTCTTACAATTCTTTCACTTTATCTTTTCAATTTTGTCCTAAAATCTTTGCCCTGCCTTTATTTTTCTTTTCTTTACGTTTCTTTTATTCGTCATATTTTATTCATCTTTTCTTCTCTTCTTTCATCTCCTCTTTCTTTATTTTCTCCAAACTTTTTTTTTTTTTTTCAAATTTCTTCATTTTGTTTCCCTCTTTAGGTTAATAGTAATTAATTCAGCATTGACATTTTGTAACCTCTGAAAATGTTCCCAGAAAGAAAACGAAGTTTTTGTGTAATAGTAACATTTTATACTTAGAATTCACAAAACTGGGTTTCGAAGATATTTTGGAGAATCATTCGCTGCACATATTAAGAAGAAAAAAAAAGATTTATCGTAGAGGCTACAAAAATGGCGGCTGAAGATATAATTTCTCCAATATTGTTTTTTTTTTTTTTTTCTTCTACAATTTGTTTTCACCAAATATGAAACCTTATAATTTATTCTGTAGTAAATATAAACTGAATCAATACATCGCTGAAATTTAATTCACACACTTGAAATTAATTAAACTCATAGAAATAGCTGTATTTCAGGCATTTTTCAAACTCGCTTAAAAGTTGCCATCGGAGGTTATTGAGCTCGATGACAAGTCAGACCGAAATTTTAGAATTTATATGATAATTGTTTGCAAGTAAATAAGAAAATCTACTGTATAAAGCATTTAACTGGACTGAATTTGCCTCCCTTGATAAATAGGATCATTTAGTGTGTGGTAAGTGTATCACACCAGAAGGTCATCAGTGTGAAGTGAATAATTATTTCATTGGAAACATTAGAATAAAACGAACTGACTCAAGGGTTTAAAATAAATAATATATTTCTATTTATTTTCTTTAGAGTGGTGAGTGAGTCCTTTGGTATTAGGCGTATCAACAAGTTCGTTAATGAGGCGGATACTGATAGCAGTCTGGAGAAATGTTCGTTTGCAGTAATTTAAAGTCAGAGCATGATAGGTGTAGCAGTAATTTGAGAAATAGGTCAGTGTCAATCTGCTGTATTTTTCTCGACTCTGAACAGGGTAGAAATATCATTAGCAGTTGACCTCTTAACAACTACTTCACACGTTACGCATGGCTGGTTTCTCCGCGGTAGCGTTCTTTTGTTCCGTCCTCTCCTCGTCCCATCTGCTTTTAGCTCAGCGGTGTCAGGTTTATATGCTTTTGGCCAGATTCGAAAATTTGGCGCGAACATTGATTTTGGCTAACATCAAAATCTCTGTGTTATTTTTTTTTTTTTTTTTTGATTGGCCAAATTATTTTATTTTCCAGTGTTCCTTTCTTTTCGATTTTTTTTTTATAACTGAAGTTATGCATGGGGCCTTCTTGATTTTTGGTATTTTTCAGTCACAAATAAGCAGGCTCATCTCTTGCAAACCTCCGGTGTTTGGGGCCGGATCCAGTCTTTTCTTTTTCTTCCTCTTCTTTTTATTTGAAGGTTGCCTTTTCGTAGATTGACAGAAGTATAAAAAGAGAAATTTAGAGAGAAAGAGAAAGAAAGATATAAGGGTTTTTAAAGGAAAATGCAAATGCCTTATTTTAATTTGAATTCTTTTAATTTTTGTTTTTATATTTTATTTTTATCTGGATTCACTACAAGTGTCTGAGAGTTATTAAATTATCTAGTGACAGCGTCTGTTCCCATAATATATAATTAGTTAGTCTTATGTAGTGATAAAAGAAGATGCAGAATATCTATAAATATAAAACATAATCTTTATATTATATAAATAATATAAGCGATATATAAATTATATATCACAATCTAAGACAGAAGGATAAAGTGAAAGTTGAAATTTCAAGAGTTCACGGATAAAAGTCTTGGCTCATACGAGAGATAGAGAGACAGAGAAAGAGTTCTGGAAGAAGCATATGTATGTATGTATGTAAATATGTAAGAGCTGCCACTTGACCACGTAGCGAAGGGGGGTATGTTTGTTTTCAAATGTAGCAGGACAGTATAGCCGAGCAAATGTATTTCCTTTCTGGGTATGTTACGATGGCCGCAGCATCGGAGAATGGACAAAATTAATTCATCAACTCTGGTTTTGGTTGGTTTTCCATCTGTTTATATAGCCACCTTGAAAAGACTGCTCGCTTCTTGTTGGTTCCCAGCCTTATATATCCTGGTTGTGAAAGCTTTCTAATTGGTTGGTCGAACTATCTATTTTTTAGAAATGGGAAATATTAGTCTCCTTGTTATTAGTTTATTTCTTTTCTTACATCCTGGTTGTGAAAGCATTTTGATTGATTGGTTGTACTATGGCTTTGTTTGCATGGCGATTTTTGTTAGCCGTCTATTTTTTAGGGCTGGTGAAATTTGAGTCTCCTTTTTATTTTTTCTATCACCACAAGTAAACACCACGCTATTGTTAAAATGCAAACTGAAATATCTTTATTCATTATGTTAGTGTATTTCAGTTGTATTTGCACATGCAAAAATTACGCTATGCTGTGCCATTTTCGCGGTGTTCGAACAGCGTAAATGTTATCGGTGCGAAAAGTGGAATCGGCAAGCTGAGTTCAAATTCCAACCCCCTCCTTATTATGTACCCAAGAAACCTCAACTGTCTCTTCCTGATGTTAAGTATTAGTTTCGTTTTTGTTTCCATTTTTCGTCGTTACATGTTCGTTTCATGGTATCCTCAGTATCCTTCTGTAGAACGACATTTCTATTGCTTCAAGTCTCTTCTTCATCTTTGAGGTGATTGTTCCTGTAAGGCAGTGAGTGATGAACAATCACTGCCTTACAGGAGGACAGATAGCATGTAACAGTTTAGTACTCTTTTCCTGTTTCTTGTGAGGTATTTCTATTTCTTAATAGTCTGCTTAACTTTTGGAAGGCATATTTGGCTATCCCAATGCGTTTTCGGATTTCAGTGTCACATTTTCCGTCCTCTGTTAAAAAACTTCCAAGATATTTAAATTTCCGGAATTGTTTGATTTTGGTGCCTCCGATTTGTAATTCGCACTTTGGGCTCATCCTTTTGCTAGCAACCATGCATTCTGTCTTCTGGAAGTTGATGTTTAATCCTTTCTTATCGCTTTCCTTCACTACCCTCTGTAGGAGTTTTTGTAGTTTTCTTTCTGTATCTGCTATCAACACTGTGACATATACATATATTAGCTGCTAAGATTTTGGCCGCCAATAATGAATCCTGGTAGGTCATTTAGTTCTCTCAGAATTGTCTCGCTGTATAGGTTGAATAAATCCGGTGAGAAGACATATTCTTATTATTTGCCCGACATCGCTACTAAGGCAGGATGTGACATGTTTTTTTATGTGCGGCTTCCGCCTTCGGCCAATCCAAAAATTATCTAGTCCCCACGACCACGTTCATGCTGGCTTCGATATTCCACCCGACACTCCATTTTATAGTGAAATGGGGAAGTTGCTGACGCAGGGTTGAAATACCCGGGACATGGTACCTTCTTCCATCTAAAATGAAAACAGATACTACACTTTGATCCTAACAAAAAGGCCTAGAACCAAATGAAAAACCTTATTAAAGAAACCCGTCCTGGGTAAGACGATAGACTACGCCCAACAGCAAGGCATCTGATCAGGAAGTTTTGAGGAGCGTGGAACAACCTGTTAACTGCTGGTGTTTCCAGATCCACCCTAACCAGGAGTGGTAGCACCTGTTAGGGTCCCAGCTATGGGTAAATAGTTGACCCCCACAACCTGACTCAAAACACTATGAAAGTATAAAAATAGATTTTAATACCAGAAATAGTTTGTAAAAAAAAATAGTATCAGCAATAAATTTTTGAAAAAGAAAATATTACCAGCAATAAAAATCTTGTCAACATTAAATAACCCATTGACGTTAATATGGCACAAAACAAAACAAACCAAACTATACATTTTTGAAAAAAAATATTACCAGCTATACATTTTTGAAAAAAAAAAAAAATATTACCAGCTATACATTTTTGAAAAAAAAAAATATTACCAGCTATACATTTCTGAAAAAATTACCAGCTATACATTTTTGAAAAATAAAAGGAAATTTTGTCGACATTAAATAACCCATTGTGGTTGATATGCCGTAAAACAAAACAAATCAAACGAAAATTTAAAAAAAAACATTCGTTAGCCTTCTTTATTATCATTCCAAGAATATCGGAATGATAAGTCATAACGTTGATGACGACATATATTTTTTACTCATTCTGACGTCTGTTATGATTTTAATTCCTTCAAACTACAGGCAATGAGCGTATTGATGGGGGATCAACAGTTAGATACTCCTCTACATTTACGTTCATCTGACATAGAAAGAAAATGCAATCGCCGAACAACATTAATAAACTCTCGCTGGGCCCGTTCGTTTTCTCCTTGTGAAGAAAATGAGGCAGATATAGATGAAAGTACAAATCAAGCTTCTTCTCCTGCTACAATAATGAGCAAGAAAAGATACAAAATGATCGACCCAGACAAAGATTACGATTCGAACAACTTTTCTTTGGATGATGAGCAAAGAGCACCACCACGTTTAACAGCGGACATACCTGATGATTATCGATGGTCATACGATCGGGGTATGGAGGCCAGGTCGAAATCACCATCTGGTTTATCACCTCGACAAAACGCTCGAAATTGCGATGATTTTTCGGAAAGTTTGTCTGATAGGTCTGAGAATGAGAGCGAAGACTTTATGGACCTTTCGGATTATGAAGGGAAGAAAGAAGAATTTGCGAAAAAATGGTCGATCATTGTTGAGGGCGGCAGATTTAGTAAAAACAAACCTTCGTCAAAAACAATACACCGTGTTAATGCCGATCTGGACCGCTATGAAAAGGGCGCCGGCATTATAAATTACAATATAACTGTAAAGAAAATAATGAAAACTGACAGCCATATTCAATTTTCGAGTGATCTGAGACGCCCGAAAAGAATTATTCCGGCAGGTGGTACTCCAAAAAGTACCACAGGAAAATCATCTTGGAGATCGTCTTCATGGAAACCTTCAAGAAGGTTTTCATACCGAGAAACTTCAACAAGAGAATCGTCTCCCTCGCCTCGAAGAAGACGTATCCTTTCAAATGCATCCCGTTTCAGTGGCAAATTCAGCAATGCAAACGATTTTTCTCCTTCCAGATCAGAATACTTTTCACCACGCCATATAAATGTCAAAATAACTCCACCACCCTCGGCTCCTCGGCCTAGTGGGCGTAGATTCACTTCACCTCCACCGCGGCGTTCCCACTCCAGTGGTAATTACAGAATACCTGTCAGAAACGCTGACAGTGATTGTAGATTCCATAGGGTAAACTTTGCCGACACCTCAACGGGTTCCTACAGGAAATCAAGGTCATCGCTTACGCGTCACCAAAGACAAGATGTGGGTACAAATGTCAGCAATCAATATACAACGGAATCACCTTCACGTCGCTCTAATAGACGGTTTTCAAACGGACGCTGGCGTTCACAGTCACCACCACGAGCATCAAAATCATTCGCTGAACAGTTAAGAAAGTCCAGATTAGAAGATCAGGAGGCTGATAATCCATTTTCAATTTGGGATCCAGACTCAAGCCGTTGGTCTCGGGATTTTGAGAGTAGTTTTGATGAGTTCATGGGTCCCAGGCCCAGCGGTTTCGTAGAAGATGAAGATACGTCTTCTGGTTCGCTATTTACAGACGAAATGGAGTTTAACTCACGGAAGAGATTGTCTCCGAGTGAGAGAAACCTTCTCTTTCACACGTGGAACCCAGTCTTTTATTGCAACGAAAGCCCCGGGTATATAAATGATAACATTGTGAAAACTTCAATGATTGATCCACGATATCGAGTGTTCTATTGAACTGTAAAGAAGGTAAAAAGATAAACTTGCTTTAATCTATAATTAGTACTTTCTGATTCTCTGTGTCTGCGTGTTCTTAGCGACATTTGGTCATTTTTTTCATTATTTTGCACTTTTAAAAATAAAGCTAATGGATTATTTCATTAAAAACTAACTCTTCTTTTGATAAATAAACACATTAAAACTTTCATTCATTTTAATGAATATATATATATATATATATATAGTGTTGGAAAATGATATATAAATTTTTATATATCAAGAACAATTTTATGAAAATCTATGACAAAATGGAAAAAGTATTCATGTGACGCGTTTCGTCCTTTAGGACTTCATCGAAAGGTCAAAACGCGTCATAAGAAAACCTTTTCCACTTTGTCATAGATCTTCCTATATATATATATATATATATATATATATATATATATATATAGTAACACAGTAAAAGGAGCTAGAAATGCGTTTGAAATTATTTTACTATAGAAATGTATTGGGAATTGGTTTAATATATATATATATATATATATATATGTATTAATAAGTAGTTTACTATAGAAATGTATTGGAAATTAGTTTACTATAGAAATGAAAATTTAAAGGCTCCGTCTTTGTGTGTATTTTAGGTGTGGTGCGTTTTCACTTATGATAAACAAAGAAGAAGCATACAAAAACTTGGGTTTCTACAACAGACCGTTTATTCTCTTCTTATATATAAAATGTCTTGAAATAAAGTTCTTAATGTCTCTTGGGTATGTACGTTTTACTTTTGGTCCAGGAGTCAGGGTAAGTAAGTAAAAGCATCATATTAATGGTCGAGATCAAGTCAGCCTTGCACAGAGGTGAAACAATTTTGTTTGGAAGGTTTGTACTTAGTTATGAGATGTCCATTTTCTTTTTCTTGGCCCAGTAGTTAGGGTAAGTATAAGCATCTTTACAATAGTCGCACTCAAGTCAGCCTTGCGCTTAGTTGAAACAACCAACTTTTTCGATCGCTGCAAAACGCTTTGATGTGGAAAACTTTCTCTAATGAAAACCAGATTCATACCCTGTGGAATTAAACTCATGAGAGACCGGAGAACTACCTGATAAGTGGCAACGAGACATTGTAAATAATGGTTAATACAGAATTGAATAAATTGTAATTGTACGTTATTTTTTAAAGAATGAAGTTGACAAACAAAAGTAAATTATTTATAACTTGACTAAAGTGCGCGGCGTTGAGTGGCTGTATTTAATACTGTTAAATCAAGGCAGAGTCATTCATGCACATTGTAGTGCCATAGTTTTGTTTGTTTATATTTCCTCGAGTCACGTGTCATATCATCAACGAACTCCAGACAGAATGCTTCCACGATTACTACAATCTTAACCTGTTCAAGTCTAGGATTAACCATTATCTTGCCTATACGCAAATATTGTGCCTCCGATTCTGTAACCTTCTACCTCGATTTGCACTATGGCCTTGTACAGGGAAAACATCATTGTAAAAAAAAAAAATAGTCCGAAGATGCTGAAATGATTCTCCTGGTCGTTGTTGATCAACGCTGCACAGTTCGAGGTTGCTAATCCACTTTCCTGATTACATGATGTGAATCTAAAGTTTCGTCTGAAATTGACAACTTTTTCCATTTCACTGAAGCAGACGTTAAACACATAAGAGTGTAATCGCTTGTTCTATCTTCCCTGCTTTATCTTTTCCTTCTTTTTTTCTTTCATTTTCTCACTGAAACCGTGCAGTTTTTTTCCGTTTTTCCACACGATCAAGATGGAATAGTCTATTATTTATGAGGTATTAGCAGGGCGTAGCGTATCTGCTAACTAAAGAATTAAGGGAAGGACAAGCACAATTACAAGATTATTATTATTACAACAGTTCCAGTAAAAAACGATTTCCTGTAAAGAAAATAAAGACTCAGTTATATAACCTGGAGAAGACAGACATACTGTCGAAATATTGTTAAACATTGTTAAACACCGTGTTTTTTTTTTTTTTCTGGAAAAATGAAGTATTGTAAAATATCAGAAGAGTTGCGTCAGTTGTTATTATTATTAGCTATTGGAAATTGCTGTTTCAGCCTCACGTGTTTATAAAATGACATAAAATGACTCATGGTACTTTACTTCGAAGAATCAAAAATAAAATAGTCGTTACGCATATGTAGGTATTTTAAAAATGTGGGTATACCGATATTATCTTATCGAAGTTATTTATATACCAGATAACGCCCGATTATTATGCTGTTACGATAGCAATCAAAAGGTGTGTTAAAACGTTGAGTCATAACCTGGGTATCAAATAAGTCAAATTGAGACGAGAAAAAATTATACATCTTTGATCTCATGGTGGGGATTTTTGAGAAAATCAAATCTATCCCTTTTTTAAAAGCACAAAAAACGGTTTGTCTGAAAAAGTATCCAGGCTTCCTGATTATCCTGAGTACTGGTGGCGCAACATTAATGTAAAAAACAACCAATCAGAAGGAATCTTACTGCGCATGCGTTAGGTTAATCAGCAGTATGACGTCATTAAATGAACTGTGTATGGTGTGTGCGTTGTAACGACCGAGCGAGTAGATTCTTCGGGTTTACTGTAGAGTTTTTTTTTTTTTTGGCAAACTTTGATTCACGGCCTTCGCACCATAATCGAAGTGTAGTATCTGTTCTCTTCATTTTAGATGGGACAAGATCCCTGGTCCCGGTTAGTTGGTTGGTTGTTTAGTTGATTGGATGGTTGCTTTTGTTTAGTGGCATATCAACCTCTAAGTATTATTTAATGCCGACATCTAGATATTTTGTACGCATTTTTCTAGATATTAATGGTTTAATTATAGAAGTCTTACTAATTAACCCATAGCTGGAGGAGAAGAGGTGGATTCATACCTTTCCCAAAGGTATTTACGCGTAAGTGAATATAACGAACCCAAATGAAATTTGAACTCGGCTCTCCGATTAACAATTCCGAATATTATTCATTGCACCACCCGCACATAAAAGCTTACTGCACCCGGTATTCCCAAGCGATCACCCATCCATGTATTGACCAAACTAGATGTTATTTAACTTCGGGAATCGGTGTTTCAACATGATGTGGCCGTAAGCGCATGGTCCCTGGGGATTCCAACCCTGCAACAACACCTTTCTCTTTGCACTGAGAGATGCGGATGGTGTAATATCGACCCCAGCATGTCAGTGGTAGCTGGGATTTGGCGATTGTACCCCTATGGGCTCCCATATAAAAAGATCTCGTAGAAAATAAATTGAGGAGCTATACAAAAAATAGAAAGGGGCGTGAGACAAGGATGCGTCTTCTCCACAGATTTATTCAACTTTTACAGCAACGCCATCTTAAAAGAACTGGAGACCCTACTAAAATTTATTATAGGTGGGCGTAATCTTAACTATATAAGATACGATGGACAACTCGGAAAGGACACATAGTGAGAAAAAAAGAACTAACCAACTGCAAGAAAATAGAAAGTATGATCATCAAATGAAAAATCCCGAATTACGAATTATGAATTGGAGATATAAATATCAAGCAGGCGTGGGAGTTTAAATACCAGGGAAACGTTTTAACAGGAAATGGAAAATGTGGCACCGAGAACCGAACACGCATCAAAAAAGTGAAGCAAGATGTTGAGAAACGGAAAAAAAATTCGATAGAAACAAAGAAAAGAGTGCTGGATTACATTCACTTATATGGCAATGAATGTTGGACAATTTCCCCAAAGATGAAGAATAAACTACTGTATAGAGGCAACAGAAATGTGGTTCGAAAAAAGGATACTGAAAATTCTATGGATGGATTGAGTAAGGAACAAAGAAGTCTTAAAGAAAAGAAAGAACACTTATACTCTAAATCAGGAAAAGATAGGCATAATGAGAAAGGAGGGCTTGAAAAACTTTAACTTCATTGGGCATATTGTGAATAAGAGAGATAGGGAAAGGCAGTGAGCCACTTGTGTGGAGGTATGGCGGAATAGGGGCGGAGGCCTTAGAAAAGGTGCAAAACTGCTATGAGTCAGACAAGATATAAAATTGTGGAGAGCCATGATCATTAAGTTCTGATGGGAGGCGTCACATAGAAGAAAATTCACATCCTAGTTTTGTAGGGAGGTCATATATTTACGTATAAGGGAATATAATAAACTCATTTGGAATTGGAACTCGACCTTCCACTTAACAATTCCGACTCATTATCCATTACACCATTAGCATATCCAAGATTACAGCACCTGGTATTTCCAAGCGGTCACCCATCTAGGTACTGACCACGCTCGACGTTGCTTAACTTTGGTGATCGTACGGGAACTCGGATCTCCGATTAACAATTCCGAGTCATTATCAGTTACACCACTCGCACATCCAAGCTTACAGCACCTGGCATTTCTAAGCGGTCACCTATCTCGGTACTGACTAGGTTCGACGTTGCTTAACTTCGGTTGAAGTTGATCAGTGATGACCTCAATATGTACTAGGTACAAGAGATACTAAAATAGATTCAATGTCATCAGAGTAGCCAGGTTGATCTAGAATGTAATACCATAATCATCAGGCGCTGATTCGTACCTTGCAGCATGTGGCTGCTCCCAACATGTAAACTGGTGGTCGACCAACCTGTGCTTAGGATGTGCACATATGGAACAACCGAATGGCAAGGAGATATATAAGTACCTCATTCGAGAGAAGAGAGAGAGAGAGGGGGGGGAGAGAGTCTCGCGTCCTCGCGAGAAAAAGAATCCATGTTCGAAGAAAACCCCCCAAAGTTACATATCCACTCAACGTATTGACGAAGCCCGAATGAATAATAATTTATCTCATGAGAGATTTGGTCTCCTGTTCGAATAAGTCTTCTCAACAATAATATTAAAATTTAATTTTTAGCTTTGTGCTCTAACTCAACTTTGACAAGGAAGATAATACATTTGAAGCCAGATATAAATAATTGTGAACTCTACTACAACCCAAAGCTAAAATCGTTTATTAAATACTGTGGACGAGATTAAGGGGAACGAGACGATGCAGTTGCCAGAATTCTTTGCAGTATTGAAAGTGCAATGTATATGAAGATAAGTAAGTAGCGTCCCAATGGGAAATGTATTGAAATGGAAGAAAACGCCATTTCCCTAGAGAGGCTATATTTCGTTAATATTGCATTTCTGAACCATTTCCTGACCGACCGCGTAAAGGTAATATGATCTGTGATTTTTCACAAATGAATATGCAATCAATAAAATCATTTTATATTTGTCTTTGGAAATTAACTTAAAAGATCTTTTAAAAATGTTTGGAACGATTATTTAGCCAATTCTTTTAATATCTTGAAAATTTTTAAGATATGCGAAATGCTATCTAAATCTTTCAGGAATATGACCATGAAAAATTTATTTAATTTCCACCCTCTTCGTAGCAGGAGACAGTAGAAACTAAGTAATAGATTACTGCACACAGAGGGTAACAGTTTAATTCTGTAGGACATTAGGTTAAGATCATCTTAGAATTTAACACTAGTCATATAAGGACACTTTCTCATACATGCAGTTGCTACCTTATTTTTTTATTGCAGCGAATCTTCGGTACTGGCTCTCTGCAACTTCCTATTCTTCGTACCTCTAAGTAATATTTGTAACTTTACTATCCCTCCCTGTCTCTGTTCTGCCATTCATCTACATAAGCTAATTAGGTAAATTATTCACTATTTCCTTCTGTTTCCCGTGTTTTCAGATCGTCTCTGAGTGTCAAATTCTCCAGTCCGTTTTTCCTCATTATGGGTCTTATGACTTTCAAAAGTCTCTTTCTGGTTGTAAGTATACTTTATTTTGTTTCTATTTTCTTTTAAACTTCTTCATTGCTCATATGCTCCGACGATAGTATTCTCAGCATCCTTCTTTTGAATTGCACTTCTGTTTCCTCAAGTCTACTCTTATTCCGTGATGAAATTTTCTAACATTCAGGAAGATTTGGGCTCTTCATCTTAGTATAATAGTTAGCAATAGTTAGCAAGCCTGTCTCGCTAGTTCATTTATGACTGAATAGTGAGTTCGCTCCTCACTGGGTACCCCATACTTTCGGTTTTGTGCCACATGCAAGCTACGCTTAGAAAATTACCATATGGGAAGATTTGCGACTTAAATTTAGCCGCACGGGTAATGTGTGACAAGGGAGATAAGTTTACAATGTAAGGGAGGTAACTGACAAAACTATTCTGAAATAATTTCATTTTAATTAAACACTATTTCTGCTTCAGTAGATATATAAGTAGATACATAATAAATAATTAGTATGTAATATTTGTTGTCATTGATGAGCTGAAAAATAAATTGTCCAATTAGTACCCTTTAAACTTGTTAAGAATGTTTTATTTTCGCATTTCAAATCTATTAAAAATTCAAATTAAAGACAATTTTTTAAATGTACTGTAATATTTATATATTTTTAGCCATTTCACCAAGTAAGGGAATAAAGTCATTAAGTCACAAGGGGATTACAAAGTGTTAGAGAATATGAGAAAAAAAACACTATTAAAAACAGAGAACAATAAAAGAATAAGAATTAAGAAGACTGTAGCTTATATAGAGGCGTTGGGCTTAGGGGTTTAAAATGAACAGTTGATTTACCCATGCCAAGAAGATTAATGAAGGATATAATGACGAAGAAAAACACGAGTAATTTTAACAAAAGAAGATAAGGAATTTATTCACGAATTTACACTCTTGAAGTAGTGTCAGTAGCTTATTTCAGGAAAATAAATCAGAATTCTTAAAGTCTGTAGTTCTAACGCATTGATATGAAGAAGAAATGTTTATACAACAGATCAAATGATCTGACACAAAATAATATTAAAAAAATGTTTAAGACAAAAGTAAGAGAGTTCGTTGCTCACTGAGGGGATATAGGGTTTGCATACGTTCAAAATTAGACGAAGAAAGATAGTTTAAAATACTTAGCTTTCTTGGATTGTTGAGATAAAATTCTTTGAAGTATCGAGTGTTGGTTAGAGGCTGATAATATAATTAGCGTGTAATTTTACACTGGAGAGAACTTCAACGTTGGTTGCGATGAACTGAAACTTCAGAAACTCTTTTCTGATTAATTTAAGTTTTCTCCTCATTTTATAACAAAACGAATTTCGCGTAGGCTCGCTACTCTTCTTCTTCTTCTTCTTCTTCTTCTTCTTCTTCTTCTCCTCCTCCTCCTCCTCCTCCTCCTCGGCTAATGCCTGTGAAGGCAACGTTTTCATCGAACCAATAAAGATTGGCATTGCATTTAAATTTTTAATGATCAAAGTTGAAGCAAGAAGTCGGAAAAGTGTTCCACAAGCAAGAAGTGCGATAGAAGAGACTATTACCATAGAACATATGGTTACATCTATTCATATCAACTATAAAATGATGAGACTTTGTTACCAATCTAGTACTGCGTTTAAATTCACAAAGTCTACGTATCAAAGAGGAAAGCTCATCAGAACAATTACTATAAAATATTATTAGAAAAGGCACATGGAAGCTACATTTATGCTTTATATTCACTGCCATTCACTGTCATATGGGAGGGCGGATCTGAACAATCTCATCACAGATGAAAAAGAGACTTGAGGCAACAGAAATGTGATTCTACAGAAGGATGCTGAGAATACCATGGACTGAATATGTGAGCAACGACGAAGTTTGGGAGAAAATAGAAATAAAAAGGACACTTGTGTCATTTCAGTTGACTCTTTCCAATCATATAAGTTATACTTATTATCAGAAAGAGGTATTTCTAGGTAATATAATGTGAAAAGAGGGCTTGGAAAATTTGATACTCAGAGAACATATTGAAGGCAAGAGAGCCAGAGGAAAGCAACACATAAGCTCCCGATTCTACATTTTTGTGTAAATGGTTGGCAGAATAGGATCTTGTAAACAAAGCAAAAATAACAAACTTTTACTAAGAGCTACAAAAGACAGGAAATTGTGGAGAGCCATTATCGCCCATGTTCTGAGAGGACACAGCACATAGAAGAAGATGGTCCACATAGGGTAGTGAAAGCGAAAATGTTTTTTCTTTTTTTTTATAAATTCACCCCAAGCAAAGTGATAATGCCACGAAGACGCGAGTGAAGGTGAATGACAGGACATTACAAGAAACCGAGAACACAATCCTAAACAGGAATAAACCTCTACTCTTGTTTAAAAGATCGGAGACGACAGGCGAACCTATCTACTCCTATTGAAAGAAAAATAAATAAAAAATAAATAGTAAATAAAAGTTCAGCGTTTAAGCGAAGATGTTAGAAGTATAAAGTTATAAAATAAACAAATATTTTGTAATAAGTACAACATTTTATAAAATAATTTAGTAAGAAAGGAAAAAGTCCTTTTTGTGTGTAGTGTAGAATATGAGTATTTGCTTCGTATCGAGTTTATAGGTGAATTACTGTTTAAATCAAAGGTTCTTTCATTGAACAGCGTGTGTTCGACTCCTGGCCGGCTGCTATCGACCGTCTATCTCTGGCGTTTGACTGTCTGTTTAGATGGAATGTTAACGCCTCTTATAGTCCACTATCGTTTAGAGACTGTTTGGGTGCTTGCTGTCTGTGTGTAGAAACGATCTGAGTAAGTGATTCTTGTTTCTATAACCTGCTGCTTAAGGGTT
This sequence comes from Acanthosepion pharaonis, assembly GCA_903632075.3. Classification (NCBI taxonomy): domain Eukaryota; kingdom Metazoa; phylum Mollusca; class Cephalopoda; order Sepiida; family Sepiidae; genus Acanthosepion; species Acanthosepion pharaonis. The sequence goes on from CAHIKZ030003431.1 coordinate 2,782,279, forward strand.
ATGGTGTTTGCACAAAATAGTATGATTTGCGTATGTCTTTTTTATTCAATAAAATTTTACTTTGTTAAATTCCTGTTGGTTTAAAACTTATGGATAAACTTGTGTTTTGGCCATTTGTTGTGGTAGTAGTTATAACTACAAGAACTACTACAGAAGGTAGTGAAGGAAAGCAAGAAGAAAGGACTAAGCATCAATTGCAAGACGGAATACATGGTTGTTAGCAAAAGAAACAGCCCAACATGCAAATTACAAATTGGAGATATCAAACAATTTAATCATCTGGGAAGTGGTTTAACAGAGGACAGAAAGTGTGACACTGAAATCCAAAGGCGCATTGAAATACGTACTGAAAGATGCCTTTCAAAAGCTAAGCAACGTTAAAAAACATGAAAATTTCATTAGAAACAAAGAAATGAGTACTGAACTGTTACATAATATCAGTCCTTCTATATGCCAGTGAATGCTGTACAACGCCCTCACAGCTGGAGAAGAGACTTGAAGCAACAAAAATGTAGTTCTACAGGAGGATGCTGAGAATACTATGGACTGAACATGCAAGCAGCGATGAAATTTTAGAGAAAATGGAAACAAAATAGACCCTTATACTTAACGTCAGAAAGAGACAGTTGAATTTTTTAGCGCACAGAATGAGGAAAGAGGGTTTGGAAAATTTGATACTCACAGAACAGATCGAAGGCAAAAGGGACAGAAGAAAACGACGCATAACGTACCAAACGAACTCGAGTAAATGGTTGGCGGGACAAAATTTAGGAAAGATAAAAAAAAGATAAAATTTATTAAGAATTACAAAGGTCAGGGAATTGTGGAGAGCTATGATAGCCTACGTCCTGAAGGGACACGATATATAGAAGAAAAAGAAATTATTATAGTGTTATTATATATGTTTTTTTTTATTTTTTCAATCAAGGTAATAAAGCCACTAAGACACACGGGGTTACTGGGTGTAATGAATTAGAAAACAGAAACATTACTAAGGAGCGAGAGGAAAAGAACAGTAATCAGGAGGACAAGTAGAACAGGATTCAACGAGACGATGGCGATTGAAACTGCATTTAAATTTTTGAATATCAAAGTTAAATGGAAAGTGACTGAAAGAGAGTTCCACAAGCGAGAAGTGCCAGAAAAGAAACTGTAGTGGACCGTGGCTGTGATGTTGTTGATAGAAGTAGATGAGTACATGTGGGTTAAGATTTTCCTGCTAGCCGGTCCAACTACATGAGAAAGTTGAACTTTAATTAAGTCCAAAAAAAGCAAAGAAAAACAAACACAAGACCCATAAATATATGTATACAAATATATGTATTAATAACAAGTTACATGGACAGTTACAAATGGACAGAGTGTGTGTGTGAATATTGTGTGTGTGTGTGTGTGTGTGTTCGTACGTACGTGTATTGTGCTTAGCGTGTTCCCAGCATTTGGGAAACGCTTTCTCTGTGAGCGTTCACATCTGCGAGATGGTAAGGCTGAAAGCCTGAGGAAAAAGAGAGAGAGGCGAAGGGTCAGCAACTATTTATAGCCAGGGAAGAGAGACCCCTGGGGAAAGGGTTAACGAACTAAAGGAGGAGTTAACTCCGACAAAACTGTTAGCATAGAATTTACAGTTACATCTAGCCAACCCAAAGGTAAATTGGTGAGATCGTCACTGGTCTACTATTGCGCTTAAATTCATAAAGTCTAAGTACCATAGCGAAGAGCTCATCTGAACAGTTGTATTTATAGAAAAAGCATAGGGATTCACTTTACCGTGGTGGGCAAGTGAATGAAACGAAGACGCCAGATCAGGATCAATAATATTAGTGATTCTTCTTTGGATCAAGGATCTATAGATATATATAACAGGAGCACCAGACCATATATGGCAACAATATTCTAAGCATAGACGGATGGTAGACTTATAGATATGTTTAGATAAATTATGGAGAGAAAATTGTCTAGCGCGACACAGTGAACTAACTTTCTTAGTAACTAACCTAGCAATAGATTCAGTATAGTCTTTCCACTTCGTGACAGCCGAGAGCGTTAGCTTAAGAAGGCGCGAATGAGTCACTCTCCAGGAGGTTAGAAACAGCCATTAGAGAAAGTCCGTTGACACTTAAACAGGAGTTTGAAAAAAATAAAAATAAAAGTGGATCATAAATTTATGAGACACATAATGAGGAAGAAGGGCTTGGAAAATTTGACATTCACAGGACATACAGAAAGCAAAAGGAACATGAAGAGTCAGCAGACCTGACGAGTTTATACGAATGGATAGCAGAACGGAAAGACAAACATTACTAAGAGCTGCATGTGATAGGAGGCTGTGGAGAGCAGTGATCGCCAATGTCCTGAAGGGACACTGCACAAAGAAGATAAATCTAGTGCGAACATAGTAGTGAATGTAACATATCATTATAGATAATATTTCCCGATTAATCGTTATTAGCTTTAAGTATTTGAAAAAGCTTTCACTTGATCTAAAACATATAAAAGAGACTTAATCACGTTGAAACACCGGTTCTCGTATGATCACCGAAGTTAAGCAACGTCGAGTCTGGTCTGTACCTAGATGGGTGAACTCTTGAAAATACCAAGTGCCGTAAGCTTAGATCTATCAATTATATAAAAGAGAAAAAAACTGGGAAGCTCTCAGGCGTCACAAATGTTTACTTATATGTGTGACTCTACGCTGAACTCCTTTTTCCGCCACTGAAAGAGA
>CAHIKZ030003431.1:2790000-2845000 GCA_903632075.3 Acanthosepion pharaonis
TAGTTAGATGCCTGATATAAAAACAAGTTCATAGATTTTAATAAATTTCAATATTCACAGTTTACAGGAGAAAAGCAATTAAAAACGTAATTATTTAGATAATTTTTTTCAGCTGTCGGCGAGTGTTTTAATTTTTATCACCTCGTTTATCACTTTGAAGGAAAGGAAGCTGCTTGGTGTAGGTGAGCTAGCATTTTCAAGTTGACTGACTACGACCTGAGGAAACAATAACGAACGATTTGAGAGTATGGAATCTCCCATACTTACCTGTCACCCCCTACGGAAAGATGCACTCTTCCCCAAATTAACTTTTAACCAATCATCACTTCACTTTTCCAAATTCAACTTCCCATTGGTTAAAAGGACACAAAAATGTAGCAAGTTAAGATAAATCCTTTTTTCCCGCGCAGCTGTCTGGAGGCTATTTGAAAACCCAAAAATCTATAAAAAAAAAAGAATCTCTCAAGTTAATTCAAGTCAGTCAATACACTGAGTTTCGAGAGATGCCAGCAGACTCCACGCGTGCCAACACACTGACTCAATAACACTACCAGCCTCACATCAACTCAACACAACTCGCACTACTATTGTCGCGTGAAGAAACTTAACTTATAATTTACTAAAAAAGCGATATTATCACTACGAAATAGTAATTGTACATTTAATCAACGTTAGCATATCAGTCAAAGGCACACAACTTTTCATAACTTGAATCAACACTTACAATTGTCACACACACACACACTATTATTTGAACTCACACAATTGACATTTTACCTTGCAGAAATCAAACTTTTAATTTCACTAACAAACTTATACCATCAACATTCATTCACCAAATCTCTGCATGGACACTCTTTGCAATCTTATCTCACTTGCCACGTTTAACAAGCAATCTATTATCACTTTGTGTATGTCATATATATATATATATATATATATATATATATAAATTCATGTTATTGTTGAAATCTATAACTACGTCTTTTTTTTTCCTTGATTTCTTCAAGTTGTATTGTCTTCATATGTTCGTTTAATTTATTTGTTGTGAATAAATGCATAATGTACACGCACATTTTAGGCCTTCACACAATTTCACCTTCTGACACATCTTACTTAGCATAAATTCCGCAACAAGAGGATTATCTCGACCTTGTCTACCAAGGCACGCACGAGGTGTCGCTGTTTCGGCACTTTAAAAGGGCGGGACAATAAACCCCCCTTCTTCTTTTTGCTCCGAGATGTAGTAATGTAGTAGTGAAAACAACAAAACTTTTCTCCACCTGGGAAGATTACTTCTCTCGGCAGGCCGTTTTCTTAATTTTAATCAACCACGCGGCACACACACGCGCGTGCGCACACACACACACTATTTCTAACAACAAGCCCATAAATATTTTTCTTGCTTGCTTCAGATATCTGTGTACACACAAATGTTTTCTTTTTTCTTGAATTATCTTATTCTTTATTATTATTATTATTAATCATTTCACCCCAAGCAAGTTGATAATGTCACTAGGGTGCAAAGTGTTATTGGTCGTGAAAGAGAATGGGAAAACCTTAGTGGGGAGAAAGGACAATAAAAGAACAGCTTTCAGGAAGACATAAGGCTGTGATTTCCGTTGCATTTCAATTTTTGAAGAACGTAGTTGGCGAGGAAGCAAGAAACCGGAGAATTCCACAGGCGAGAAAAGAAACTATTAGAATAGAACTTATGGATATATCTAGCTATTTCAACGGTAAAAAATGTGAGCTAGTTGCCAGTCTAGTAGTACACTTAAATTCATACAATCGAGGTACCAAGGAAGGGAAGAACAATTACCATGCGACAGTTGGTTCAAAAATATTAAATATCTGTTTTCAAAGGATTAATTTATTAACCATAAGAATGCGCGGATCCTCCGACTCAAAAAACATATTTTGTCATTTGATGAATTCCGTCTTCTCTCCACATGGTCTTATCAATATTGTATAGATAGATATGGGCTTAGGTGTTTTTTTTAAAAACTTTTTTGATTTTTAATTGTGGTAGTCATATGATTAACTTTTAAGGTGGAAGAGGCCAATAATAATAGCCCCTGTCGATCGTCTAAGGCGATACAAGCCGACCGGAAGGTTGCAAAGACGATAGCATAGTGGCCACAGAGTTGCTCACTGGAAATTATTGTAGAGACACTTATCTATGCGTGATAAGGCACTGAAAGAACCCCGATATTAGGCAACTATTGACCAGAGCAGCCTCTCTAAGTGCTACCAAAGAGTCCGGGCTCCTTGCTCTCAGGATACAACAATCAGAAAACTGTCAAGACAGTACCCTCAATAAGAAGAGTCGTAGCCTCCAGCCAGTCATATCAGCAAAAAGTCATGGCAGTTACTCTTATTAAGGCCTCGGGGAAGAGAACTGAAAACCCCATCCAAAACAGAAAATGATAAATCTCTATGGAGAAGGAATATGAACTTACCTCTTTGAAAAAGCAAATATATAACAAGAAATTAGCAAGTAAAATCCCGAAGAGTAGGCGGAGATTTTAGAAGTATAGAATTAAACTGAGAGCATGTACGTGGATTTAAGTAGGGATAGCTACTTTATTATGTCAGCCGTTCACTAATTAATTTTAACTTAACTATTAAGTTTTAACTTAGTATAAGTTGCGTTATCACATAAAAAAACAAACAAAAGAAAACGATGGAAAATTAAACTAACCTGATGACCGGCAATTTATTTTTTATTTCTTAAGCAGTAGGGAGAAGAAAAACTTAAGAAATGAAAAACCAGTAGCCACGTACATATGTGTAGAGTTATCCAGTTGGTCAAATGCGTCAACTTTTGGTAACTTGGTGCTAATGAAAAAGTGGAATTATCTTTGAGATTTCATTCCATCACCCTCCCATACCTCTAACGCGGGGGGTGGTTATAAAATTCCTCCTCGTGTTGAATTTCCATCCTTTGAAAATGTTGAATTCATTTACTTTGAAATTTTTCCAGACAGACAATCATATAAACGATAACATTTGGTACACCACCTGTAGGATGAAACATTTACTAAAGTTCACCACTCTGCAGCTTTAAAATTATTTCTGATCTGAATAACAGGGTTTGATTAATAGCTTGTTGGTACCGTGAAAATTTTTCGTAAAATCAGAAGTTATTACATTTATTGCATAAATAATGAAGGAATAAAATACATTCATATTTTGAGAGTTTTCGCTTCTTTTTCAGATTGTACTTGCAACGCCTGTCAATTTGCCATTAAAGGTAAGATATAAAATAAAAATTATGAAAATGCTTAGTTAAATTTTTTAGAAATGATAATTATTTGTAGAAATTAATTAGTATTTTACACTTTGTCCCTCAAAATACAAACGGGAAATATTGTTAACTAGCTTAAAAGCCGCAACCCCTGCAGACTTTTAAACTAGCAACTGCGATGGGCTAATTGGGAGCTACAGCCCCAAACTAAAGGCACCTCTAGTCCAGCTTAGAAAACAATGATAATTTTTAAATAAATAACATTGAATTCCTCAATTCACTCCATGGAATTTCAAAACCTCACTTTAATTCTGATTCGGCCGAAAATTGAGTTCTTCAAATCCCAAACTCTGTCGTGAAACCTCTCACTTTAACTGATTTCTTGGCATTTTGAAGAAATAAAATTGATTTCTTTAATTCATAAATTTTGGAGATATTTTAAACTAAATTTAGAACATTTTTTTTAAATTCACAAAGTTTTTGTGTTACTTTAAACTCGATATAAATTAAAAACTTTTAAAATCACCAATTTTTTTTCAGTTATTTTAAAATTTGAATTTTTAACTGTTCCCTCCTCATCCGGACAGAAACCCCAATCCTGGATGATCAGACACCGGATGAAGGGTAGATTTTCAATTGCAGGATCATCCTGATTCCAAAAAGGTAACGTGTCTATGTTGTAGAGGACTGTGGGGTGATGAGTATGTAAAACACACGTGGGTAGAAATTTCCTGCTAGCCGGTCCAACTACATGAGAAAGTTGGACTTTAAGTCCAAAGAAGACAAGGAAAAACAAACAAGACCAATAAATATATGTAAACAAATATATGTATTAATAACAGAGGTTACAAGTTATATGGACAGAGTGCGTGTGGTGAATATTATGTGTGTATGTTGTGATGAGTGTTCATACGTACGTGTATTGTTCCTAGCGTGTTCCCAGCATTTGGGAAACGCTGTATCTGTGAGAGCTCACATCTGCGAGGTGGTAAGGCTGAAGGCCTGAGGAAAAAAAGAGATCGAAGCGAAGGGTCAGCCAGTATTTATAGCCAGGGGAGAGAGAACCCTGGTGAAAGGTTAAGGAGCTGAGGAGGAGCTAACTCCGACAATGTGGAACAAGTGTGGCCCTAGTTAGAGGGGTTTCAGATACACAGAATATGCCGTTTATTTATTTAGATGGTAAGACAAAAATCATGTAAAAATAATTCTTCTATGTGCCGTGTTCCTTCAGGTCTTCTTTTCCAAATATTTCTTTAAGTCTCAGTTCTCTTTCATACTTAGCGTGGATTTTCCGTAATTTACTACCTTTAGTTTGATCATAAAACTTACTTCGCTTCTAAATATTGCTTTAAACCTCGGCTCTTCTGCAGACTTCGTTTGAATTTTCAATAATTTATTACATTTATTTTTATTGGTTATTCTCTTTTCATCCATTAACATCAACTCTAGTCCATATATGTGTATTTCTTATGATACATAAAACATGTTGACTAACATTGCTTAAAAAACAGAAATCCAGGTTAATTGCCACATTAAGACTAGATTTTAACACCAGACATTTCAATAATCAAATATAGTTTTACTACGCCAGGTAAAAGATCAAGACTTGAATTGTATCTGCTTATAATAGTACTGTAACGAATGTTATTTTTTTAATAATTTCACCCCAAACAAAGCAATAAAGCCACAAATGTCAAAGAACATGAAAAAAAGAAAAACATTATTAATTGATTCGTTTTTTTTATGGATTATCAACCATTTACAGGTTATTTAAAGCCAGAACATATTTTTAGATTATAAGAATTTTTTTATTTAATGATTTAGTGATACAATTCTTACTAATTAACCCATAGCTAAGGGGAGAATAGATGGAATTATACCCTTTCCTAATGGTATTTGCGCATAAGTAAATATAATGAACCCAACTGGAATTGGAACTCGGCTCTCAGATTAACAATTCCGAGCCATTATCCATTACATCACCTGCACATCCAAGCTTACAGCACCTGGTATTCCCAAGCGGTCATATATCTAGGTATAGACCAGACTCAACGTTGCTTAATTTTGGTGATTATATGGGAACAAGTGATAAACATTTTTAACTCTAGAACACTAACCATCAATTAAAGTTTCACCACTGCTAACCATGGATATATCATACCCAATTTTGAAAATATCAAAAAAAAATATTAAATATAAATCTTTATTTGAAATATTTTACATACAGGCACTTCAAACTTTGTACTTTGAGTTAACATTAATAGGAACTGAAAAACATTATTTAGGTAAGAAAATCAGGTACTGAAAATTGTAATTAAAAATAGGAAAATTTGCGCTGGGTACTATATAGCCATGGTTAATGTTCTAAGGTTAAAGAGAGAAAATAAAAGAATAGGAATTGAGAAGACATAAGATAATGATTGAGGTTGCATTTAAGAAGCTGCAAGAGAGATTGACAAGTGAGAAATGAAAATCTTAGCATAGAAATTATGGTTACATCTAGCAATTTCAAAAGTAAAATGATGAAACCAATGGGCACTTAAATTTGTAAAGTTTAAGTACCAAAAACAAAAACTCATCAAAACAATTTTATAAGAAAATATTTATAGAAAAGGCACAGGGAAGCTATAGTTACATCAGCAGTGGGGAAAGTGACTAAAGCCGAGATTCTGGGTCAGGACCAATAATAATGCAGATTCTTTGGATTTTATCAAAAATATCTACATACATAGAAGAAGCACTAGACCAGATGGATGGACAAATAACTTATAAATATGTAAGATAGATTCTGGCAAGAAAAATTTCTAGAACAATACGGTGGTGAACCAATTTTTTTATCCACTTCATATCAGTGAAAAACGTTAGCCTAGGAAGGCACAATGAGTCACACTCCTAGAGGTTAGCATCAGCCATGCTGATAAGAAGGAAAAAAAAAGGTTCTCTAAGAGGATTAAACAAGAGTGGTTTTGTTTTAATGTTAAAATTAACATAACATTTCTTGCCCCACTTAACAAGATTTGTAGGTTATTTTTGAGATCAGCTGCTAATTTGACATTATCATACTGATCAGACTTGCTATTATGTCAGGAATGAATAGTTGTGTCATCAGCATAAATACTTGATGACATCAGTAAAGTCAGTGATGAAAATTAGGAACAATGTAAGCCCAACAATAGAGCCCTGTGGGACACAAACATTTATGCATAAAGATATAGAAGTGTGGCTGTTTTCATTTCACATTTTAATAAGATTGAATCAGATCAAACATTCATTCAGAAATACTATAAAACGTCAAATGCCTTTGAACTATCTAAAGCAACAGACTGAGCTTCACTATTCTTATCTCAAGTCTCAATCTCTTTCAGCAATAACTGTTAATACATCAACAGTTAACCTAGAGAAGAAAAAAAAACAACATATTACTTGTCTGAAAGAAGACCCTGCAAATTGTGATACTGAAGGTTTAATTAAGGCCTTTAGCTCTTTACCAAACAGGTAGAATCTAATAGTTTGAATTATCTGATAGTTCTTAGACAGGAACTACAAAAGAGGAAAGCAAGAAGCAGCAAGACATTTACTGTAGAGTTTAGAGAGAACAGGAACCAGTTCAGGAATACATTTCTTAAGAAATATTACATGGATAACAGCAAGTCCACATGCTTTGTGGAGATCCAGTTTAGAGATGTTAGCAAAAACCATAGACAGAGTTATCTGTATATCACATAGTAGAGACCCAGTTCTAATTGGAAAGTCAGGCAAAGATATATCAGATGTGTCAAGAGTAGAATTGATATTTATGAACAAAACATTCTGCTTTAGCAGATGATAACTTAGTCAAGAGATAGAAAACTTACTCCTACTTAACACACTATTAGAGCTGCCAGTAGTCACAAGGGCCAAATTTGTTAAATCTGTATGGCGTCTCATTCTGTCAGGAAAGATATAGTCTCTTTAAGGACATGTTTACAATTATTATGAGTGAATACAAAGCAGTATCTGTTGTGATCAGAACAATTATGTTGGTACAGCCAGAAAAAGTGATTCCTGTGGGCTATACTGGCTGAACAGACAAGTTTGAACCAAGAAGAATGTGATTTTACCTGGTATTTCCAAGAAGTCACAAAAATATTGATGCCTGCTGTTACCCAAGAAACCTCAGTGGTTCAATTTTCAATAGGAAGTTAAAAAATTTCACCCCAATGGGTGCTGCGAAGAAGGTCATGAAATGAATCCCAATCAGTATGCAGGTAACAGAAACATGTTTTGTGAATAGGAGCTCATGTCTAATAGATGAGTCAAAAGTAATATTAACAGATGCTACAGTGTGATCCAAGTTTCACAGAGAACAAAGTTGTAATTTTTTTTTTTAATAAAGTTCACCTCAAATAAGGCTGTAAAGCCACTAAGATACAAGGAGTTACTGGGTGTGAAAAAATTAGAAAACAGAAACATTACTAAGGAGAGGAAACAAAAAAATGAGTAATCAGGAGGACAATCAATAGCAATTGAGATTGCATCGAAATTTTTGAAGATTAAAGTTGACTGGAAAGCATGGAGCCAGAAGAGGGTTCCACAAGTGAGAAGTGTGAGAAAAGAAAATGTTAGCATAGAACTTACTATTTCATGCAGCCAACTCAACTGTAAATTGATGAGGACTAGTAATCAGTTTAGTACAGCAATTAAATTCATAAAATTTAGATACCCTGGCGAAGAGCTCATCTGAACAGTTACCATGAAAGTATTTATACAAAAGGCACAGTGAGGCAACTTTACCACAGTAGGAAAGTGACTGGAGCCAAGACACCAGATCAAGACCAATAATATTGCTGATTCTTACAAATCAAGTAAAAAAGCTTGTTGATCAGAATTATTAGGGAAATGTTTTATACCATATCTATGAACACTAATGGGTATGCCCCAATCCTCATAAATACAAAGTAACGAAAAAAGTTCTTCACAGTATGTGTAACTTATATTTAGTCTTTGAAGTAATCGCCATCGGCATCCAGCATCTTCTGCCAACGTGTCTTCAGCTGTTCAATGCCCTTGTGGTAGAACTCGGGGAATTTTGATGCAAAGAAGTCCGTGAGGGCTTTGCACAAGTCTGCTTCATTGGTGAAAGATTTCCCACAAAGATGATTATCCAGGGAGTGGAAGAGGTGGTAATCGGATAGCGCAAGGTCAGGTGAATAAGGTGGATGGCACAAAGTCTCCCACCCAAGTTGCTGTATGGTATCCCTGACCACTCGTGCGACATGCAGCTTGGCGTTGTCATGGAGGAAAAGCACACCTTTGTGATTCACCAGTGCTGGCTCCTTCTGGCCAATGCCTGCTGCACATGTTTCAATTGCTGCGAGTATAGGTCTCCAGTAACCGTTTGGCCCGTTGGTAGCAGTTCATAATGAAACACTTGATGACCTGTCCACCAGACACAAAACATAATCTTGCGTGGTTGCATAGGCGGTCTTGCGGTGTGAGGGACAGCATCCTGGAGACAACCAATGTCTGGAATGCTTGGGAGTTTCGTACAGAAGCCACTTTTCATCACTGGTAAGCACTCGATTGAATAAGGATGCGGTACGGTGGCAAGAAAGCAGCAATATGCAGGCTGCCACTCGTTTTCCCTTGTGGACCTCCAACAGCATTTGCGGAACCCACTTGCTCAGTTTGTACGTATTACCTAGGCGGTGCAGGTGAAGTCTAACTTTCATCGGAAACATTGAACTGTCTTGCAAGTTCACCACATGTTAGACTACTGTCCTCTTCAATGGCCGCCTTCAGGACTCTGACATTCAAGACCTGTGGTCGTCCACTGCAAGGCTCATCATGGAGAGACAAATCTCCCGACTTGAATTTTTGAAACCAACGCCTTGCAGTACGTTCATCCACAGCACTATCCCCAAATGCTTGACATATGCGGCGACATGGTGCAGCTGCTGATAAGCCCACTTTGAAGTTGTAAAGCAAACAGTCCTGAACGAGATCTCTAGACACTTTGATCCTTCTCACAACTGATGACCGGGCATGGTGCACGTGTTTTTTACAACATCTGATGTTCCGACTTCCGGCTGTCCGAATTTGAAAACAATTGCTACACGCATTTCGTATATATTTCAACTTCATTCAATGACTAATCAAAAAACAGACAGAACTTTTTTGGTTACCTTGTACATTGGACACTATTGTAAGTGGGGGTATTATGCTGTCTAAAAGTAGTCCACCACTAGCAGTGGTTTACCTACTTCATGTTGCTAGTGAGTATTGTATTTTGTTGATGTTATAAAGATTACCATTTCATTTCTAACCTCTGTTTTGGTTATTCCTCATTCAGTAACCTTTCCTAGGTTACAATAGGAAACAAGTAAGAAAATCTCCTAGTTGACTGAGCAAGGGAAAAATTGAAAGTCTGAATACTAGCAACATCAGAATGATTAAGTCAGCTGACATGAAGAGCATTAAAATCACCAAACACAAAGATACTATAGGATGATCAGAAATTGGCTAGAAAAAATTGTTTAGAACTCATCAATAGTTGTGCTAACACATAGTTACAAACTAAGAGTTCAAGCATACTGGGCTTGTTCAACTACTAATGACACCAGATTCTGTACTCTTTAGCAAAAACTGTAACTAAGGTCTCAATCTTCATTATTTCTCAAGAAGCAGGAAGCTTTCAACTAAAACCGACACCTATCAGGTCCTCTCATTTCAGCCTTTTGATCAGTTCCAATCTCCATTGATTTCAGTTCCAACTTCCGTTTTGGTTATTCTTCATTCAGTAACCCTTCCTAGGTTACAACAGGAAACAAGAAAATCTCCTATTTGACCGAGCAAGGGAAAAATCGAAAGTCTGAATACTAGCAATATCAGAATGATTAAGTCAGCTGACATGAAGAGCATTAAAATCACCAAACACAAAGATACTATAGGATTATCAGAAATTGGCTAGACAAAACTGTTTGGAATTCATCAATAGTTGCGCTAACACATAGTTACAAACTGAGAGTTCAACCATACTGGGCTTGTTCAAATACTGATGACACCAGATTCTGCACTCTTTTGCAAAAACTGTAGCTAAGATGTGGTCAGTAAAGTTGCAGTATGAACCACATGTGTTTGCAACAAAGATTAGCTAACCAACCTTGTAGATGAAAATGAGCAGTCAGTTATTATTTCAGATATAGAATCACATTGATGTCATTGGCTTTTCATAATGGATTGTTTCTCCAAAATGATCATGCAATTTATCTCTAAAGCAAATGAATAGATGTTTGCATTTAACATTTGAATACCACTTGATTGACAATCTACTAATTGCTTTTGGTTATTACTGTTGCCAAGGAATACAGTTTGTTCCTCTTGACATTGTAATGGTTGTTATTGTTGTAATCTGTCTTCATTATTTCTCAAGAAGCAGGAAGCTTTGAGCTAAAACCTGACTCTTATTAGGTCATCTCATTTCATTGTTTTTATCAGAATTAATTTTGATAATTTATCAATCAGGGACAGGAAGAGGATTCAACTCAAGATAAAGCATAAAATAACCAATGCCTAAATTTGGGAGTCATGGCTTCTAGTGTAGAGTTAATAGTAAATAGATGGAATTATAAAGTAAACAAATAATTATTAATTTTAACTAGTTATTTGGATTCATTTTCACTCATCTTATTTTCATTCATTTTCATTCATCTTAAATTTTAATTAATTCTAACAAGTATTTGCATTCAACTTAATTTTTCCTTATTTTAACAGGTCAATTTTAATGTTTTTATTATAAATTCAGATTAGCACTTGCATTCTTGTAAATTTTTCATTAATTTTGATTAAATTACATACCTCCCCACAAAATAATATACCTAAGGTATGCATTTTTAAAAATGAAAAATCATTCTTGAAGCTTTCATTTTAGTTTTAATTTCAAGCTAATAGATTAAATTTAATATTTCAAATAAGCAAAATACTTTGCTGTATTTCAAAACTAATTTAAATTGACTGAAAGGAGTTTTTTTTTTTTTGCTAAAATTGCTGATTTGCACCATATTTTAGTTTTTATTGCAATGTAATTCTCTTTATCAAAAAATTTTCCAAAATTAAAATATACATTTCTGATTGTTTTTATTTTTACCACAAAAAAGATAAATTTCCCATACTAATCTTTAAAAAGATTGGAATCTTTTTTTCCTCTCTTTATGAGTAAAATCTATAAATTTGTCCATATTTACAGGTCTCTCAACACAGTTCTCTTTAAAAAAAAATAATCTTTGAGAAAAATTAACTGATTTAAAGCTTAATTAATCTGAATTGAAATAAATATCACTTACTTTTAATTCAAAATACTGCAAAGAATATTTAATATGTAGGTGGCTGCTTTTCTCACATGTTGAGGGATTTTAATGACAGCCTGTTTGGAAAGTTTAAGGGAGGGGGACATAACTGAAAAAAATTACTTGAATACGTTAATGCCTTTTTAACCTTAAAAAATTCAAGAAAATAATCTAAGCAATTTTAATCTTAATAATTTATTGAAGTTTAGGTACTTTGGTTTTACAGCCGTACTTACAAAGATGGTTAAGAAAATTACCAATAAATTTATTACCGGTACCTATTTTCTAATATTGTGTATAGACATCTGTATTTACAAAATTCAACATATTTATATGCACAAAAATATAATCATTAAAATACTTGGTGGTCGTTCAATTGTAGTGAGCTTTTACATTTATGATTAGTAATTTAATAACAATCTCACTTGGCCGCTACAAATTAATACAAAATTTTATATTGTAATTAAATTTTAAAAAAAATTAAAACAATTTATGCAAAAATTTATTATTCGTTTGTAAAATATTTTTTTTTGTAAGAAAAGTGCCCATAATGTATTTTTATTCATAAAATAATTTCTAATTAAATAATGTCTTAGTTTTATTGCATGATTCAGAGCTGAGTTTCTGTAACTGGGGGCCATGTTTCACCAAAAGCAAATTTGAAGATTTAATTTCTCTGAGGAATTGTCCTCATAACTAATAAGCATTAAACACTACAAAAAAAAAAAAAAAAAAAAAAAAAAAGTTTAAAAAATAATTTCACTCAAATATGAGTAAGCCCTTAAAGTTTCCTTAAAACCTCTTTTATTAAGTTCTGGGCACTTTTTCACCATTCATGCTCATTTTAGTGAATCACTGGAGATACTAACATTTACTTTTTTTGTAGAACTTGATTACTGGCTACGCATGACTGGTAAAACAGGCCATTACAGTCTGGAAGCCGCTGTTGCCAAATCTATAGAGGCTGTTTGTAACAAGAAAAATATCAAGGATGACAGAATCAGGAAGAAAATAATTCAATGCCAAAAACTCCTCGGTAAGTTCCAAGGTACAGAATTCTAATTAAAGATTGTAGATTATTTCTGCTGTATTTGTTTCACAGTATTGTATTCAATTAAAACATTGAATCATTATCAAAGTTTAGCCAAGTGTGAATACATACAAAAGAACATGTATCGCCTTTTTTTTTTTTTTTAACGTTGTCTCCAGAGTAATGCTGCTAAACCTCATCAGAGAAAAGACAATGTTTCATCTTAAAAATACCTTTTGTTCATTTAGTAGACAAATGTCATATGGGAAGGGCTTTGAGAAACTGGTATGGATTGGTTCACCAATTGTATCACATAAATGACTGTTTTCCAGTGTCATCTATGACTTTGAATTGACTCTCCAAATTGAGCCCCATAACATTATTCAGCTGCAAGCATGCTTGTTCAGATATGATGAAAGAAACAAGTTTGCATACATTGTTTTAAATATAATGATCAATCAAGGAAGTATCAGTTGAAATTGTGAACCTTTTAGAAGAGAGTGTATACACCAATAAGTATATCTGACAAAATATTTTCTAGTGATAATTAACAGAAGTCACTATCTGCCAGCCAAATTTCCACACACCTTAAAAACTGAAATTCCATAACATACATAAAGGCAATTAAGAGATCATATTATTACATATATATGGACATTGAGAGGGCACCTCGGCGTGGTGTAATGGTTAGCAAGCTTGTCTTGCTATATCAGTTACAACTGAAAAGTGAGTTCGATTCTCACTAGATGCCCCATACTTTTGGCCTTGTGCCACATCTAAGCTATGCTTGGAAAATAACTATATATGGACATTGAGGCCAACCCCAACAGACTGTTTCACACTCAAACACAACCGCTAGGCCATTGTGTTTATGCACGAAACAGATTGTTCCCACAGGACATTGGCCTCAATGTCCACTTTTATACTTACATACACTATCTTCGATACTGAGCACTTTAACTCATAAATATAGTATACCTTAAAACTATATTTATATATATACATTTTGATTGTCAATTAAGAATGACGAGCAGGTGGGTGACCTTCTGGAACTGTACCTTGAATTGAATTGCTTGTTTCTAACAACCAAGCTCATTCATAACAGTGAACATTCAAGTAAATTAACAATCACTATATGCCCCTAACTAGCTTGAGTATTTTTTTTTTTACTCATAATATATTTTAGCAATCGCTGGTAGTCTCCATTTTCCTATATGGATGTGAAACATGGACATTGTTAGCAGATACAGAGAGAAGATATCCAAGTGTTTGAGAACAAATGCATGAGAAAACTCCTTGGCATTTTCTATTGGGAACCAAAAAAAAATAATGAGTTTATGAGAAAAGCGTTGAGTCTTGTGGGAGACCAGGAACCTCTTCTCATCACTTTCAAATGGAAAAAAATGGTGTGGTTTGGACACATTGCAAGGCACGACAGCTTGTGCAAGACACCGTTGAAGGTGGATGTAAGAGAGGATGCCAACACAAAAACTGATTGGACAATGTCAATGGACAGGTATGACTGTACCAGAATTGCTGATGGCTGCCATTGATAGACTGTTATGGAAAAGAGTTAGTGTGTTTCCTGCATTCATATCTGCCCTACAATTACAAAGTCAAGGGGATGATGATATTTTAGCAACATTTGCATAACTGGTCTAGTTTATTTAAAGAATTTGCAATAAGTATACTTCAAGCTCTCTTTTATCTATCAATAAAAATACCATAATTTATTGAAAACCAAATTAGCAACATATTTCAACACAACTGTAGTATAAAAAATTTTTTTATGAGTTTGTCATATTGACATCATTTCAGTTTATGAAACTACTTAGAAGTTATAACATCTAGAAATTTAAAATCACTGCTTTATAAAAGCTTAAGAGTCCCAAAGCCGCACCCTGTATTATCCCAAAGCAGTGGTCTTCAAACTATTTTGGACCATACCCAACATGACATATGATTCTCATTATTATTCAAAAAGTGAAATATTCACATGGAAGAAGACTAAAAAGCCACTAACTTATCTAAACAAACTTCCAAAGAACATGGCAGCCATGAAAGAGAAAAATAAAAGGACAGTTGAAGTACTGAGGAAGAAATTGTTAAAATATATAAATATATATACATACATACATATACATATAAAATTAATCCCAAGAGGGTAGAATCCAGGTAGAACTCAATGTCCAGGACAGAGTAAGGATTTGTAGGTCTGGTGAATTGGATCGTATTTACAATTCCAATGTAATAAATTATGACCATGGAGCACTAGTGTTTAAGCCTTTTTTTTATTTATATATATATATATATATATATATATATATATATATATATATATATATATATCTCACACAGAAAGTAACAATATATTTTTTGTGATGGCGATAAAACAGTATCTACACTGCCCATGGTGACCCCAGAGTTTTGGAAATGTAGAACATACAGCACTGCACCATATAGAATGCATCATTCATGCTTTGTGAGGACAAAGGTTGCGAATGGACTGACATATTAGAATCAGTTGTATTTTCGATGAACTCTAATGTTAGTAGTTCAACGGGCACATCCCCAGTTTTAGCCAGGTCACGTCACATACAACTGCACTCAATTGATTGTCCAATCAAATGCCATTACAATTGTTGCTAGGCCAAGATTCATCCACGCAAAGAAAATTAGGCATATAAAATCATGTGTGCATGAAAACCAAGTCAGATGAATCTGAGACAAACTGGAGAGTAATCCAAGAAGAAACAGAAAATTAAGAAAAAAGAACCATTCAGCACAAGATCCTAAGTCCTTGACAGACATCCAAATGAACAGGATAAAGAATAAATTCAATCCAGCAACACTGAAACCAATCAATTCTAGAGCAAATTGGTAATCCCATTTTTGTGCATTACTAATTATATAGATAAAAATTGTGTGTGCATTTGCTTCCATTTTTTTTATGGAAGATCGAACATTGTTGCTGAACCAGAAGTTATCTGGGAGTGGGCTATAAATTGCTAAGAGGAGTCGCAGTATTGTAGTTATAAAGATGGGAAAAACTGTAGCTAATGAAAGGTACACAAGTCAATACCATTCAGTATTGGCTGGGTCACCATGGAGAGGTGGTATGATGTTGAAAGACCCGAAACCCCTAATGAACCTTAGCCAGAAACATCACTAATGAAGTGTACCAAAGCACCCAATAGATGCTATTTTACAAAATGTGTGTGTGTGTTTTGCTGATGGCCACTGACAAGATCCAAGGTTGGTACATTTGTTTTGCATTAATATTTTTATGCCTATGTGACCGTTTATGTTTCTTTGTTCTATTGTATTCTTTTCCCTGATAATCAATTGGTAACTAATCATTGAACGATCGATATCAACATTTGCATCACAACACATAACATCACTAAGGAATTTGAAAAAAAAAAAAAAGATTTTTTTATTAATTTCAATTGTTGTAAATTCTTGTTTGGGTTCAAGAAATTTATAATTATTAAAGTTGTGTAATCTGCTATTCACATTCCCTTGTGCCTTTCCTTTAGCTTACGTTAATTTAAGGGTCTATTTTTAACACGTGAATAGACTGAAACCCAATTGTGAACAATAGGGAACATAACAATAACAAAATAAAATCCAGTATAATCATTGGATTCTACCTAAGAATATGTAGCTCAAATTATGTCATGCACATGCGTCACCCTACCAACAGAACAAATGGAGTCCTGGAGGACAAAACGCTTCACAAACTTCTTCTACAATTATATATAATATATGTATACATATATACACACACACTTTTATTTTGAGCATCAATGTGATTAAGTTCCTAGTTTGTTGTACTTTCCCAGTTCTGATATAGGTTTTTCTGTACGTTTTTTTTTCTTCCCCCAAACAAATATTTCTAAAGAAGAGTTTGATAAAGAAAAAAAAATTAAAATTTATATAAATAGATAAATGTCTGTGCGTTTATATATATATATTAAAAAGAGAGGAACCACAAACATTTTTGGTTGCAATATGGATTTTTTTTTTTAAATATATATTATGCTTTATTTTCCATAATTTTGCCACACTGGTTTTGGGTCTCACAACCTTCTTCAGGCAAAGAGTGGATATTTCCACATATTAAAATTAATTTTCCTTATGTTTTTCAATGTTAAACATTCACTTTTTTTGTGTAGTAGTGACACAAATGTCTATCTTGGACTGGTGATGAGAAAATTCTTCTGCTTGAAATGTAATAAAACAATTAAGATTGGTCCAAAGGGTGAAGAAAGATATCTATATTCTTATCTTTTAATGTGTTCTTAGATCTATTTCCATTTTTTTGTTTTGTGTTTTTTGCCAGTATGCGTATATATATTTCCTCTCCATATATACAGTCTTATAAGGAATTAGTATACACATATACATACAGACACTTCCTATGTTGTGTAGGGTTCATGTGTGTGCTTGTGAGTAGTCTATTTGTTTTTGCCACTATGTGTATATATATTTGTGCTCCACAAATACTTGTGTATGCATGCGAGTGGTTCGACCACTGTATTTGGTCATTATGTGGGCATGTTCTGTGTTTTTGTGTAGAGTAATAATCTATTTTGTGCTGGTTTAAATTTGTTTATGAAGTTTTTTCTTGTATTTTTAGGTAAGAATAATTGTCTGTTTAGTATATTGGCATAATTTTAAATTCAGCCTGGTTACATTTATAGATGTGTTGTGATATAAAGAGTTTTCTGTTCTCTGGTAATTTGATGTTGCTTTTGTGAAGGGAAACTGTTATTTAATGCTTGGCTGATACTTATATGACTTCTTGCATAAACCACATTTTTGGAGTTTTCAAAATGTAGGAATTTCCTTCTATAATGTCACAAACCCCACATCTTTTTTGTTGCATTTTGTGACTCCCTGTATTGTGTTGGCTAAATTTGGATGAGGTTAATGCATTTCAGGTTTTTAGATTGGCATTTGCTTTTAATTATTTTGGTTGTTTTTAGTATATTTTTCAGTTTGTCATTTATGCTAAGTAGGTCTAGATTTTTTGTAATTTCTGTAAATAGTTCTTGTTGGATGCTGAGATATATGCTAGAGTTTGTTCAACATTATGTTTCTTTGGATTTCATAGTTGGTCCAAAGGAATCTTTTTGCGAGTTCAAGACCCTTGTTTATTAGTGTTGTGGGGTAGCCTTGTTTTTTTTAGAGTTCTATGTAGTTCTTCTTGGCAGGTTGGTTCTTGGATTTAACGGCATGTCAACTGCTAGTTAGGTTTTTCGGTGGTGTTTGTCAGTCACTATAGTACAAACCCTACATACTAGAGAATAGAGGATGGATTTCAGGCAGCTTTTTGGGTGATGGTTCTTGAAATGAAGATACAGTTGAATGTCTGTAGGTTTGTGGCAGATATTTGTGATTATGTGGTTGTTTTTTTTCTTCTAAAAATGGTAATTCATTGAAATTATATTCTTGGGTGAATTTGATTTTTGGTAATAAGTTCTGAAGTAGAGTGTGGAATTGGTTAATATCACCCCATGAGGATTTCCAGAAAAGTAAGCAATCATCTAAGTAGTGTTTCCAAGATTTAGTGAAGTGAGTTTTTATATTTTTCACATATATTTGTTCTATCTCTTTATAAAGGTTTTCCCCAAGGTAAGCAATGTTAGGTTGGCATATGTTGGTACCATTTTCATTCCCATTGTGATACCTAGGGTTTGGATATAGTTTTGTTGTCAAATTCAAAAGGTGTTATTGTTTAGAATTAGGTCTATACTATCGATAATGAATTCCTTAGTGAATCTGGAATGTAGTTTTTGTGGATGTTCTGCAATCCAGAACGAGATTGCCTGTTTACCTAATACATGGGTTGGATTGCCATAAGTGTTCCCAGATCTACTTTATGTGGTATGGAGCTAAGGAAGTGAATATTGTCTCCGATATACCTTTTAATCTTAGTAAATGGTTGTAGTATTGTTTATTAAGTTACTGAGTCTGCTAGTTGGACAGGCTGGTCCTGCTATTATGGGTCTGAATGTAAGGTCAGTGGGTTTGGTTTATTGTTTTATGGCATATCAATCTCAATGGGTTATTTAATGCCAACAAGATTTTTTGGATAGATTCATATGAATAGAATATGTATTCTTTGGTTTATTTTGTTTTACAACATATCAACCCCAATGACAATTTTGTTTTGTCAAAAATCTGTTTCTGGTAATAATTGTTTCAAAAAAGTATTGCTGGTAATAGTTAACTATTTTCCCATAACTGGGTCCCTACCAGGTGCTACCACCCTGGGAACATCAGCAATTAAGGTGGTTCCATGCTCTTCAAACCCCCTGACCAGATGTCTTGCTGCTGGACATAGTTTAATGCCTTACCCAGGATGAGTAAGGTCACTGGGGTTTGGGATGCTAACATATTCAGATTTTTGTATCCGGACAGCTGCTTTTATTTCACTCAATTTGTGAATTTTTGGTACAATAATAAATATTAGGAAATAATAAACTTTTCTTTTTTTTAATATCTTACTGTGTTGCAGTTTTGTAACGTTTTTGTCTATATTGGTGTCGATTAATTTGCAGTTGTTCTTATCCCCTAGTGTCTCTAGAACTTTTGTTTTATAATACATTTTGTCCATTATCACTATAGTGCTGCCTTTATCTGCTTCTTTTATAATTCTGTTATTTCTTCAAATGCTCTCTAAGGTTAGTCTGTATGTAAGGTTGTTGAATGGTTTAGATTTTTCTTGCAGGTTGAGGTTCCAGAGTTTTTCAAAAAGTATGTTTAGCTCATTAGCATTTATTTTTGTTTGGGAATAAATTGGATTTGTTTTTTTTACCAATGACTTATCTGTAATGTTTTTGTTGTTAAAAGTTTTTTAGTCTTAATTTGCATTCAAATTCTCTAAAGTCTTTTTTTTTTTAGTTGTTATATTGCTTTTCAGAGCAGGGCAGAACTTTAAGCCTAATTTTAATAGGTTGATTTCATCCTTAGGTTTATTACGTTGCGTTTTGTGTCATCTAAACTGGTCTTGTTCAGACTGGGGCTTCTAAAACAATGATTGTTTTATTCCACATATTTCTGGTTTTCTTACCAGTGAGAGTTTCTCTTGGTAAAATTGGGGTTGTTGTTTCTCAAAGGCTCTATATAAGCGTTTATTTTTGTTATAAGGGGTGTTCCAGATATTTCTAAATTTGTTGCTTCTGTATGAATTGTATGTAGAAATTTTCAGGCAATTTTGATTGTATTTCTTCATATGGGTAGTGGCTGTTAGGTTAAGTGTTGGTTTTGTGAATGTACGCACACTGATCTTTGGATGTGTTATGGTTTGATGGTCTGTTGTGCGCTGTTAAGTATATTTTTGTAATTGTATTTGTTATGGGTGTGTTTGTGTATGGTAGTATGTATTAGGTTTATTACCTCTGTTGCATGGTTTTCTCTGTATTTGCTGATGTCACATGTAGTTGTTTTGTGCTGAGTACTGTTTTATTAAGAATTTGAATCATTTTTCTTTTTGGTTCTGTCTCATTATCCGATTTTTCTTTTCTTGGTAATGTTTCCAACCAGGTTATCTTTCTTCCCAAGATATTCTGGGATTTTTCCTCCTGTTTGCATTTTGACTCCTTGTTAGGTACCTATTCTCTTGTAATTGGACAGATTAGAGAAAACGGGTTTATTTAAAAAAGTGGAATGGCTAACACCGACAATATCGTGAAAAACAAGCTTCAGAAAGTAAAAATGAAACAGACATCAAAAAAAAAAAAAACTGAGGAACAAGTTACACACAACCAAGGACATGCAGTATTATTAAATGATTTAAGTCAACAAGAACCTACAGAAACTGTGAGTCCAACTTTAAGAAGTTCAAAGCAGAAGGTTGTTTCTGGTAACGCTTTGGATATATATATATACAAAAAAAATAAAATAAAAAAGCGGATTGGCTACATGACACACTTGGTGAAAGAGGAAAAACTCATGTGCAGTAAGCAGATCAGACGACGCTTTTCAGACGTGGTTGACAGCAGTCCCGCGAAAAAAAAACAAACAAACAAAAACACCGATGGAAGTGATTTTCAATAAGTTTGATCTAGCAAATAATTTTACCTATGGTACGCCGATCCAGAAGAAAAAAAAAAAAAGACAACTGATCATTTAAAAGTGAACCCAAAACGTAGATACGCTACGATGTTGCTAAAAAAAAAAAAAAAAAATTTTTTCTGTAAAATTTGTAAAAATAAAAAAACTTTTACTCCCTGCGGAGTGGTTTTTTTTTTTGGGGGAAAGGAATGTTAGGTACCTATTCTATTGTAATGGACTCTCCCATAGATAATAAGTAGGAGTAGCAGTGGCAAGTCTGGCAGAATGGTGTTGAGCGGTCTTTGATGGCAGAACGCCTCCTGTCGAACTCTCGTTAGCAGAGAGGAACCCGACGAGGCTTTGCCGAAGGGGCAAGGTTTCGTCGGGGGGGGTAGACAGGGCCTGAACCCGTCTAATATAACTTCAAATTATTTTTTGGATATTGCCTTCTTTTCGGGAAACCCACATAAAAAACCGGCCTTGTGCCATATTCTTTCCGTGGGTGAAAAGATAAATACCGAATGGTGTTGAGCGGTCTTTGACAATAGAACGCCTTTTGTCGAACTCTCTGCGTTATAGAGAGGAAACCGGACGAGGCTTTCAAAGGGCATTTTTCGGGGAGGTAGACAGGGCCTGAAAGCCTAATCGGCTTCAAAAAGGCTATTTTTGGCCACTAAACGGGAAACCCATAAAAAAACGGACCTTGTGCCATATTCTTTTCCGTGGGTGAAAAGATAAATACCGAATGGTGTTGAGCGCATCAGTCGAGATTCGGACATTTGAAGTACCAACCATCACAACTAGATTGCAGCGCCATTGACTCTTATTTTCCAAGTTCCTAACGTTTTGTACGTCGGACCTAAGTTAGGACGACTTATTAGAAATACAAGCCTCCATTGTGAAAACACTCCACAACATTTTGGCGAACGAGGATTCGAGACTCACGTGGGAAAAGAAAAACTTTTTGTTTGCCTAACCACAACATTTTGGCGAACGAAAATTTAAGACTCACACAGGAAAAGAAAAACTTTTCATACGCCTAACAACATTTTGGGCGATGGACTCATAATCCACACAGGAAAAGAAAAATTTTTCATTTACTTTACTACAACATTGACGACGAAAGATTCGTTACTCAGATAGAGAAAGAAAGAAAAAAATTTTTGTACGTCTGACAACATTGGCGACAAGGAATTCGTAATTCATACGTAAGAAAATTTTTTGTTCACTCTATAACAATTTTGGTGACAAAGAATTCGAAATTCATACAAAAAAAAAAAAAAATTAATTATTTTCGTCATATACAACACTTTGCTACAAATGTATTTTGGTTTCATACGGAAAAAAAAAAAAATTGCGTTCACTCTACAACACTTGTCAACATGGATTCGTAACTCATACAGAGGTGTAAAAAAAAAAAAAAAAAAAAAAATCACCCGCCATAATACATGTAACGTACGTGGGATTGCGTTTCATATCTTGAAAAATAAAATTCGCTCACGTTATTTAGTGACGAAATTCGTGTAAAAAAAAAACTTGGCAAAAGTTTTTTTTGAAAGACAAAACGTCAACTTAGTGACGGAAAAATCAGTCGTATTCTCAACTGAGAAAAGAATTTTATTTTTTCTCGATAAGACAGTTTGCTCTAATAGGTCACGAATTACAAATTCATTTTGGACCCCCTGTACAATATTTAAGTATTGTGTAAACTTTTTGTGAAGATGGAGGAATGCAAAAATATATTCCAGGAATTTTTTAAGTTCCAGACGGAACAACAAAAGACAATATTGGAACAACAGCAAACATTCCAGATACAACTTCAGGAGGATACCTTTAATAGACAAATGCAATTTCAACGAGAAATGGAACAGATGCATAGGGAGTTTCAAAACAAAATGCTGGAAATAACTGAGAAGAGGGAAGAGAAAAATCTACGAAATGATTCTTTCCCAGAGAATACAATATGGAATTCGACTGAAAGATTCACGTACAGCCCAGACGAAGAAATAACTTTTGAAGAGTATTTTAAAAAATATACAGACATGTATAACGAGGACTGCCACACGTGGTCTGAAGGAAAGAAGGTTAGACTTCTTTTAAGCAAGTTAGGAACTGCTGAGCATAATAAATTGGTAAACTACATTTTACCGAAAAAAAAAACTAGCAAGTTAACTTTTACCGAGGCGGTAAATATATTAAGTGAATTATTTAGTAAAAAGACATCTTTGTTTCACAAAAGGTGGAAATGTTTGAATCTGATGAAAGAGGATGAACAAGACTTTATAACGTATGCAGCCAATGTGAACAAGCATTGTGAAGAATTCAAACTAGCAGAATTAAGCTTTGACATTTTCAAGTGTTTGATATTTGTCCAGGGTTTAGTTTCAGAAAGAGACACAGAATTGAGGAAATTGGTACTTTCAAAATTGGAAAACGAACCGAGGATTTCGGTACAGAGTTTGGCAGAAGACTGCACAAGATATGTTAGCGTAAAGAAAGACTCGAAAAAGATAGAACAGTCTGGCGTTTCGCATGTAAGGAAAATACGCTACAAAAAAGAAAGTCAGTCTACCAAAAAGAATTCTAAAATTGCGGATTATCAAACAAATAATGAAATACCAGAAAAAAATAAACAAAAACTCCCGAAGCCATGTTTTGCTTGCGGTGAACTTCACTGGTATAGATATTGCAGTTTTAGGAATAAAAAATGTTTCAACTGTGAAAAAGTGGGGCATAAAAGCTCACACTGCAGGTCAAAAATAAAAACAAAATAAGAAAATTAAAGTCCGACGAAGTGAACGACGGAATAACCAGAAAATTTGTTACCGTCGAAATATGTAATAAAAAAATAAAAATGCAACTCGACACTGGTTCCGACCTATCATAAATTTGAATACGTGGAAGAAGTTGGGGAAACCAACTTTAATAATGTCAAATAAAATTGCGAGGTCCGTGACAGGAGAAAAAACACAATTTATTGGAGAATTTGTTACAAACGTCACATTAAATATGAAAAAACGTGAAAAGCTAAACTATTTGTCATGAAAAATACCACGAACTTACTTGGTACGGATTGGATAACAGAATTTCAATTATGGGATTTACCAATAAATTCTTTCTGTTACAAGGTTGAAAATTTAAACTACGAAGCTAAAAATTTAGTTAGGAAACTAAAAAGAAATTTTCCTACTGTTTTTTTTCTCCAGGTTTGGGAACGTCTACTAAGATTGAGGCAAAATTACAGCCTAAACAAAACGCTCAGGTGGTATTCAAAAAGAAAAGGAATTTGCTGTTTGCTTCAATTGAACAGATAGATAAAGAATTGGACAGATTAGAGAAAACGGGTTTATTTAAAAAAGTGGAATGGCTAACACCGACAATATGCGTGAAAAACAAGCTTCAGAAAGTAAAAATGAAACAGACACCGAAAAAAAAAAAAAACTGAGGAACAAGTTACACACAACCAAGGACATGCAGTATTATTAAATGATTTAAGTCAACAAGAACCTACAGAAACTGTGAGTCCAACTTTAAGAAGTTCAAAGCGGAAGGTTGTTTCTGGTAACGCTTTGGAGATATATATATATATAAAAAAAATAAAATAAAAAAGCGGATTGGCTACATGAGACACTTGGTGAAAGAGGAAAAACTCATGTGCAGTAAGCAGATCAGACGACGCTTTTCAGACATGGTTGACAGCAGTCCAGAGAAAAAAAAAACAAACAAAAACACCGATGGAAGCGATTTTCAATAAGTTTGATCTAGCAAATAATTTTACCTATGGTACATGATCCAGAAAAAAAAAAAAAAGACAACTGATCATTTAAAAGTGAACCCAAAACGTAGATACACTACGATGTTGCTAAAAAAAAAAAAAAAAAAATTTTTTTCTGTAAAAATTTGTAAAATAAAGAAAACTTTTTACTCCTGCGGAGTAAAGTTTTTTTTTGGGGGGGGGGGGGGGGAAAGGAATGTTAGGTACCTATTCTATTGTAATGGACTCTCCCATAGATAAGTAGGAGTAGCAGTGGCAAGTCTGGCAGAATGGTGTTGAGCGCGTCAGTCGAGATTCGTACATTTGAAGTACCAACCATCACAACTAGATTGCTGCGCCATTGACTCTTATTTTCCAAGTCCCTAACATTTTGTACGTCAGACCTAATTTAGGACGACTTATTAGAAATACAAGCCTCTACTGTGAAAACACTCCCATAACTCTGACAGAAGTTGGCGAGTTTCTTTAGAACATAGTTCCTTGATTTCTAACAATTTTATTATCAATCTGTATTTTTTCGTAAAGTGTATCGTTTTGTGCTCTCATATTTCAATTTGGGCCTCCATTTTTTGCTAGGCTCAGTGTGTTTTTTTTAATTGTTTTTCCGTTTGTCGTGGATTGATCCCCCCCTTGGAATAAATGCTATCTCCCCCCCAATCTCTATGAAGGTTTTGTATATTGTTGAGGTTTCTTTATTTTTGATAGCATTTAAATATGCTAGTTTTCTTTAAGTAGGTTGTCTCACATCCCCTACCCTTGCCACCAGACAAAAATAAAAACTGACAGTCAAATTTTAAAAAGTAAATCAGTTAGTCTGAGGTTTACATCAGCATGAAACCCAGGGTTACAAACCCATACACATTCAACTGATAGATGTATATGTGTGTGTGTGTGTGTGTGTGTGTGTGTGTGTTATGTACCATGCATGATACACGTTTAGACAATCATGTATCTTTCAATACATGACTGATGAGGCAGATTTTTTTTTTTCTGCAGTAGGCTGCTATTTCCTTCTGTGGTAGACAAGTTGCCATCCAAGGCTCTAGGACCCGGTTTGTCCTGCTATTTACCTATAACTGGGGGAAGAAGATTCATACCTTTCCCAAGTGTATTAGCATGTAAGTGAATGTAATGGATTCAACTGGAAATCAAACACAGTTCTCAATTCCTATATATATATATATATATATATATATATATATATATATATATATATATATATAAGGCTTACAACCATAGAGAATTTAAATATTGCACAGATTTAACCCTTGATCAAGTGAAAGACTATACATAAGAGAGGGATAAAACTCGACTTTAAAGTTTGTCATATGCCTCAAAGGAGTGATACCAGTGCTGAATGAATCCTAAATATAGCATATAAACCAGATTTGACAAAAAAAAAAAAAAAAAAGGCACGAATCAAACAAATCAGATAAAACACACAGGAATCATACTTATCATAGCCCAGTGCTAATATCATCACACTTGTATGACTAATGTCTCTCTCCCACCATGTGCATATATCATTGAAAATTACTAACGCTGTTAAATTTTCTGTAATGATTTCTTTAGTAAAAACACAGGATATTGTTACATATGCCATATCCAAAAATGTAATCTCTTGTTCACACACAAGAAAAGCATGTACCAACTTAATAACATGGGATTTTGTAGCTGATATTTGTGAGATTATTGCATACATATTCAATAAGACTTCTTTTGAAGACACTATAAAACCAGTTATACAGTTAAGAAATTGTTTCAATAAATTCCTCAAGATTTTGGGGAACCCACAGTAAGTGCATGTACATGCAAAAGTTGTTAAATTTCTAAAAGGTTCCTTTTCTGGTGTTTTCAGATATAGGTCACCTATATCTGAAAATTCCAACAAGGAAGGTAGGACAAGTTTTCTCTTCAACACTTTCCACCAACTACACTACCCTCAATCCATACCCCTAAAATTGGTCACTTTGATAAACTATTTTTTTTTTTTTTTTTTTTTTTAAGAGGAGCATGCTTTGCTAATAAAGGAAGCCTTAATCGAACACTTTGAAAGTGATGAACCAAGAAGTTACCTCAAACTCATTCAGGAAGTGTGCCATGAAAAACTGAGTTTATGTAGCCCAGGAAAACAAGCCAAAGATGACTTTGTAAGTTTATTTAAATTTTTTGTTTTTCAAACCCTAAGTAAACTTTAGCTATTGCATTCATGAAAATGTAGTACAGGACAAATATAACCTGCAAAACTCAAATATATGTTTGTTCCTCCAATGAATACATTTAAAGGTTTGCCTGCTTTTACTTGTGGTGCTTAGAAAATATACTTTTAATATAATCTCTCCTTATATCACTTAGTCCAATGACCAGTTCTAAACTACTGGTAGGGCCATCCTTGACAGCAAAGTTGAAAATGAGGACCCAGACAAACCCCAATGGCAGAACAAGCAGATGAAGAAGGCTACACATGACAAACCTCACAGAAAGTGTCACTCAAAATTATAAGAGCCAGCAGCAGTTTCATAACTGGATCCTGTAGGTCTCATCTCATGTCCTGAAGAGGAAGGTCATGAAATAAAGTGTGTAGGTCACTTCCTGGCCAAGTTGAGATCCAACAAATTCATGCTATTGACACTTTCAAAACTCTCACAAAGCCAGTCATTGGAAATGGATGACAAGAACTAGGGTAAATTTTGGTTCTGTTTCTCCTAACGCTAATATCCCTTAAAATCGTCATAATCCCATGCAAATGTACATGCTGAACTCAAATTAACAATTAAATTATGAAGAAACATTACCGTTTTGTAGTTATTGACAAGGGGAAAAAAAAAAAAGAAAAAGAAAAAAAAGACTTCTTGTTGGTTATCCACCCCCCATTACTGCCATCATGATTAATTAACTGTGTAGTACCTATACAGGCGTAATCAGAAAAATTGGCCTATTTACTTTTACAGAAAATTACTATGCACTACCGTAAAGAAATGTAATTTTTTTTTTTTTTTGTTATTCAAAAGGAAAAAAGGTTTCGTTGTATTATTTAATTTGTTTTTGTTATAAATAAAACTACACTAAAAAAAAAATAAAAATAAAATAAATTACATTTCTTTACGGCAATGCATAGTGATTTTCTGCAAGGAAAGTCTGTAAAAATAAATAGGCTAAATTTTCTGAATGTCAGCATAGGTACTACGCAGTGAATTAGTAATCCTGATGGCAGTAATGGGGGACGAATGACCAACAAGAAGTCAGATTTTTTTTCTTGTCAATAACTACAAAATGGTAAGGTTCCTTCGTACTTTAATTGTTAATTTGAGTTCAGCATGTACATCTGCACAGAACTATGACGATTTGGGAAAAAATTTAAGGGATATTAGCACTCAGGGAAACAAAACCAAAATTTACCAGAACTGGTTTTGATGAAAATGGAAGTTTATAGTCCTGAATCTTGCACATTGGTAGCAAACTTAGTCAACACCATCATGAAAGGAAGTGATCAACTTATTTAAATTTTTGCCACATTCAATAAAGATATCTATTCAGGAATTTTAAGTAATATAAAATGATTGACATTTTTTTTTTCTTTCGTTTCAGGAAAATTCCATGAGATTCAACACAGCCAACAAAATGGAGGTTTCTTTCAGTGGAACAATAAAAGCTGTAAACCCAGTGAAAGAAAGTGACTAAAATGTAAACCTCTTTTTCTCAACAAGGACACTTCAATTTTGCATCATTTCTATGAAAAGCCAACAGGAACAGTTTCACCCCCAGTAATCTAGTTAGCACAGTGGATTTTGGTTAAATGGAATATCGGTCACAAGAGATTAATAAAACTACCGCCAATTCTGCAAGCAATTTCTTAAATTAATCTCAAGGCAATAATAGCACAAAGGGTGAGTGGAAATGAAAAAGATGAGAAAGGACAATAATATAACATGAGTTTAAAAGCTATTCAATTGTAGCAAGCTTGATCTTCAGTAGATACCATGACATTATGCAATAGTAAGCACATTGAATAGTAACACTAACTGCTGTATTGTTTTCTGGCTGTACAGACCCATTTATAGAAAATGGTCAGTTAATGGAAATAAATGATAAATACAGACAGCAATTTCTGAAGGGTACCATTTCAGTTTCAATAGGATAAGTACAGACTAAACAGCATCCTAGACAATAAAGCCAGAAAGGTTTGTATTGTAGGCTACTATGTTTATACTTGTTTGGAAATAGCACTAAGTGGAAATGCAAGTTTTGTAAAGATGTATAAGTGCGTCTAAAGCAGAAGATAAAAAACAAAGAAAAAAAAAAAAAAAGTTTATTGAAGGTGCAACAGAACTTGATAATTTCTCTTTTCAGTCAAACAAATCAGATATTACACACTAGAATCAAAACATTTCATAGCCCAGTGCAGATGTCATCATTCACGTCTGTCTGAAAGATACTCCATTCAATCAAAACCTAGAATCTCAGAAGTGATTTTTTTTTTTTTGAGCTGTTAAAAATAAAATGTAGCCTTGATGTTCTGCTCAAGGATAATCCAATGTATTTTCTTATATATTCTTGGACTCTTAGTGTAGAAACATATCTAAACATCAAAATTCAATTTGATACAATTGGGAAAAAAAAAAAAAAAAAAAAAAAAAAAAGTAATTTTAGTGGCCAAAACTACCTGTTAGGAGTTTCTGCATTAATATATAAAATATAGATACACGTGTGTGTGTGTATATATATATATATATATATATATATATATATATATATATGTGTGTGTGTGTGTGTGTTGAACCAAAGTTCAAGGCTATTAAGCAAATTTGTTTCCTTACTTTCCCTTTTGATATATACTTCCTTGAAAGAGTGAGTAAAGATTAGATGCAGATAAATTTTCTATGAGGGGAAAAAAAAAAAAAAAAAAAAAAGTAAATTCTGATATGCTATCATATACTCATTATTAAGCTGGTGAACATTTAAAAAATTCCACATATGCAGAGATCCAACTGTAATGGTTATTATAATTTGCTTTCAAATTAACTTGCATAGAACATTAAAAGATGATATACTTTTATAGCCAAGCAATTGAACAATGTCTAATTCACTCATTAAATATACATATTACTTTTATTGCTTTCCTCTTATATTTAAGGACAGAAAACATTTCATAAAATTTTTCTGGTAAACTGTATTGACATCTATAAAACATGCTGTTAAATAAGCAGCATGTTCAATCAAAATCCTAACTACCTATTAAATTGTATATTTCTTTTAGGTGCTAATTAAGAATTGTATTAGTATCCATGGCAAACGGACAGTTTAAGTTCTATGAAAATGACTTTAAAATCAACTTACCAAGTAACAAATTTTTAAACGATTTTAAAAAGTCCAGTCCACTAAGATTGATTTATATTCGACTTAGGATAAAAATCAAAAAAGATAGACAAAGACTTTAAAGTCTTTCAAAGCAAGTTTATTTAAAGCCCATGGCCTTTACTTCTTTGAACCTTCTTTTGCTTTCATGACACGTACAACAATCTTCTGCTCTTCAATGAGAAATGCTCTGACAATTCTGAAAAATAAAGTATTCAGTATAAAGTTTACATATATACAGTACAGACAGAATGTAATTTATAAATGGCTAAAATATATTATAGAAACCGTCAAAACAAACCTGGTAATCAATATTTGATAAACCAACTTCCATCAACTTGAATATTCAGAGGGTATAAAACACTTAACTAACAATTTGATAAAGGAATGACTACAACTTTTTTTAAAGTTATATAATCTCTAAAATTCTAATGCAAAGAAATGAATTGCCTTCAATTTGATGCAAGCATTCAATCCCCACAGATGAAGAGAAAACTGGAGGCAACAGAAAATTACAAGGATGGAATGAGTAAGCAGAGGAAGTCAAATTGGCAACAAGTACACACAGAAACAGGAAAAGATAGCTGAAATTTCTTGGACACATGAGAAAAAAGGGCTTAGGAAGAAAGAGATATGGGAAGAGCAAATTTCTGACAGAACAGGGGACAAGATGCTTTGCTAAGGGAGAAAACTGCTAAGGGCCACAGAGGATAAGTTTTAGAGAACCATGATTGCTCATGTTACGTGGCAAATAGAAGAAACATTTTCTCAAAGAAAAATTACAATTTTGTTTATATTTAAGGCCTAATTACAATACACATGAAGAGGCTTGCAGATCATTGCAACTGCAGTGAGCACAATCCATATTAGATAACTTGGCATATCACATGCAGCAATACAAAAAAAAAATTTTCAGAAGAGAGTTGCCACAGAACTTTATAGACAGACAAATCAGGTATTACACACTAGAATCAGGACATTTCATAGCCCAGTGCAGATGTCATCATCTGTGCCTGTCTCAAAAATACTTCATTTAACCATTACTTAATCTAGAAAAATTTCAGAAGCTAAAATAAAAAAAATAAAATCTAAAATGCAGTCCAATTATTCTCTCAGAAAAAAAAAAAAAAAAAAAATGGATGAAGTTATTTTCAACCAATAATCTAACAAAATCTGGAAGAAATATTTTTTTTTGTTATATGCTCATTACCACTGCCAACAGATTTTATTGTCATTTAACTGCTATCAAATTTTAGCAGAGAAAGCCTATAGAAATGAAAACCTTAAGTCAATTTTGGAAGAAGAAGAAAAAAAAAAAAAAGAAATAGTTGGTCAAATTTTTGAAAGCAACCAGTTCAAGGAATTTATCAGTCCTATTCATAAAAAGTATCTCCATTGAAAACAAAGCAAGTCAGATATTACACCCAATTCTTGCTCTCGTGTAAGAGATACGTTAGAGAGAGAGAGAAAAAAAAACAAAAAACAAACCCTTA
The DNA here is from genome assembly GCA_903632075.3 of Acanthosepion pharaonis. Taxonomy (NCBI): domain Eukaryota; kingdom Metazoa; phylum Mollusca; class Cephalopoda; order Sepiida; family Sepiidae; genus Acanthosepion; species Acanthosepion pharaonis. The sequence goes on from CAHIKZ030003431.1 coordinate 2,821,292, forward strand.
CGTCTTTAAGAGTAAATCTGCTGTGATAATCCAAGCATGATATTTGACAAACATCTATCACTTAACCTATAAGTTGCTGGACACTCATGTCAAATACAACAGCGGAGCTCATCAATATATATATATATATATATATGTGCAGCTTATATTTTATAACAACGAAACAACTTATACAATTAAATAGCAATGTTAATGTGATAAATGACAAAATCACTTCGTCGACAGGACTTCCAAGCATGTGTTGTCACAAATATAAGGATCTTATTATTCAAGGAATTGATAGTTTGTTTCATTAAGCGGTGCTAGTGAAGGGATTTCGCCATTAATCATATTAACATTGCTATTTAATTGTTTGCATAAATTGTTCCTTCATGATATATATATATATATATATATATATATATAAAAAATGCATGACAAAGAAATGCTATGCCTTTAAGAGCTTTTCATGTACTACAGAGTGATACCAATATTGAAATAAACCCTTAAGCAAATAAAGCAATTGAAACAGATTTGACAAGAGAAAGGCTGCTTACAGACACTTTTCAAACAAATCAGATAAAACACACAGGAATCATACTTATCATAGCCCAGTGCTAATATCATCACATTTGTTTGTCAGGGTATCACTTAAAACCTTTTGAGCAAATGGCCTTGCTCTTAAGAGTGGCAAGTATACTACCACAATATTGCACTATGACTTAAGATGCCACCATCATTTAAGGGATTTAAGTGCAAAGACTAAATCTGTACTAAGCAAATATCATTTGCTTTTGTTAAATCCTTCAGAGGGGGGACAAAACATGTTAGCTATGAATATTTATTCTTTGTCTTTTATTTATATATATATATATATATATATATATATATATATATATATATATATATATATATATATATATATAATATATATGTATGTAACACTGTTAAAGATGCTGAAAAGAATTGGTTCATCATACCACCAGTAAGTATGACCTTCTCCCCACACTAACATTACAAGACACAGAACAAAAATAAAGTATTGTTGCCTCATTTGAATTGGAGCTGCCTGCTCCTCACTTGCCAGTTTTGATAGGGTTCAAAAGTGCCTACATATCTTTGTTTGTGATGAATCATTTTACACCATACTACACCTTTCCTCACAGGTGAAACACTACAAGCCTCTCACTACACTATTGCCATCTCCATAGAAAGTGTCCATTTCTTCAATTCACTCACCCTAACCTTTGCAACCAGGAACCACTATGTTACATAGACAAAGTGAAACCAAATTTTGAGGAGAAGCATAAACATAAAAGGGAGTACAAAGTATTGTTGGTTTTGCTTGTGTGCATAGTTTAGCACAATAAACTCTTAAGATTTCTTTTGGAAAAAAAAAAAAAGTTTTATTATTTAACATACAAAATACCTCACTATTTTAATAACGTAATGATTAAAATACTTAAAAAAAAAAAAAAAAATGTAATATTGTTTTCTTTTGCCCATCTTAAGTTTTTATATACAAGAATCCAATTTCCAAGAACTATAAACAAATTACAAGGCCAAACAATTCAAAAAGTTGACTACAGAAAGAAATATTTGCACAGTTGTATGTTTCATGCTCAAGGGTAAGAAATCCTAAGAATTCCTCATTATTAAAGATGAAAAATAGAAATTTGCTTAAAAAATATTGTTCATCATGCTGCCCTATAAAATTAAAGAAATTAATCTGTAAAGTAAGGTTTTTGTCAAATTATTTTTACAAACAAATCAGCTTATTTAAATTTCATCAATTGGTTTGTGAAATTGAACAAAACTGAATTTGTAAATCTCAACAAGAAATGTTTGTGATAACTTTCACAATACTAAATACTAGGGATATGCACGAGATCGCTAAAAAAAAAGCGTATAGTCTGATGAAAAAGACGTCAAACTTGACGAAAACAAAATTTTATCGCCAAAATGTCTATGTTACAAGTAAGAGTAAAGAACAAAGTAATTTTTAATTATTTTTTAAAAATTTTCTGTCTTTATTACAACATTCTAACTTTCGATTGAAAAACCTTGTTTCTCGTCATCACCGGAACTCTAGTAAATAACATGGCGAATTTTTTGTGCATTTTTTTCTTATGACACACATTAATTTTGAAAATCTTGAAAAAATAGAAATAATTGTCAGATTTTAATGAAACTTTCAGAAACTATTCAGAAATGATGGAAATTATTATAAATATGTTATTTTTTTTAAAAGTCATTATAAAAATATATTTTTTATACATATATTACCACCCCCATAAATGAATTAAAGAAAACTGTAAAAGTTTATGGACGAAGCAGGGAAGTCATTATATTAATAAAAACACAAGGCTTTGAGGAAAGTAAATCAGGTTTTCTTTTTTAAAAAATCCGAACACGTAAACCGAAAATCAGCTCTGAATTGTAACATACAAAACCCAATAAAACAAAAATACTATTTAATTTTTAAAGTTGCTTTTATTTGTTTTTTATCAATATGCATAATATTGTCTGAAGGCAAAAAACTTTTTCGATGAAAAATGAATTTTTAAATGAATTAATTGTTATTTAATAAATTATTTTATTATTTTTACATAAAGTTACTAAAAGTTGTTAAATATTCTAAAATTAGCGGTACTGACGAATCCTGTATATAATGCTATATTTAGGTACCTATATCTGTACAGATTATAAATAGTACAAGGTTTTTACAATCAACGAAACAGCAATGAGAATAATCTTACTGTCCTTTAACCTATGTGTAGAAAAAAAAAAAAAAATCTTAAATCAAATGTATGGAGGCCCGGAAGAAACATGATCCAATAAAAACATCCGTGACTTGATTTGTACGGCACTGTTAACGGCCTTTATATTTATATAAAATTACTTTAAAAAATTTATAATAATTTCCATCATTCCTGAAAGTTTCTTTAAAATCTGACAATTATTTCTATTTTTGCAAGATTTTCAAAATTAATGTGTGTCATAAGAAAAAAATGAACAAAAAATTTGCCATGTTATTTACTAAAGATCTGGTGATGACGAGAAACGAGATTTTTCAATCAAAAGTTAAAACGTTCTAATAAAGACAGAAAATTATTTAAAAATAATGAAAAATTTCTTTGTTCTCTCCCCTTAATAGTAACATAAACATTTTGGTAATAAAATTCTGATTTCGTCAAGTTTAAGGCCGTTTTTTCATGGTATGACTACTTAAAAATAACGAGGTAAATAAGTTGTTAACGTAAAGATAAATTGTCACTTACGACCTTCCGTACTATAAATTTCCGCACGTAATATGTCAGTGCGTGATGAAAAACATGCACTTGTCATTTGTCAATCAACACCGCAGTTCAGATCGGCTTTCTCCCATTTGAAAAAAACATGTTTTCATCACAGAAAATAAGCAATCTTTGTTTCAAAATATACTAAATAAACTTTCTAATTTCTAATTTTTTTAAAATTAGTTAAAAAAAATCATAATTGATTTTTTTAAATAAATTTTAAACGAAACATTCACTTTTGTAAACAAACGTCAAAAAAAACAACGGAGATTATCGATCGTCTGTCGATTTTCCGATTCAAAAAAATTGAAGATTTTTAACGAAAATTTTGGACGTGCTAGAAATTATTAAAAAATTTTAAAAATATTCAAAAAATACTTTGATCATTCCTCTTGATAATAACATTAACATTTATACGATAAAAAATTATTTTAATCAAATTTAAGGCCTATTTTATTCATGGTATGCTATTTTTTTATCGATCTCATGCACATACCTACTAAATACTGTGAGGATTTCAACCAGCATTAGCATGTTGCAAAAACATTCTAGTTAATACAAAATAGGAACACAAATTCAATATTCTATTAATGCGGCACAATGTCTAACAACTGATACATTAAGTGTACTGACTGTAAGTGTCGTTCAACTCAGGCAACTAGTGTGTACAATCTACGGCATTAATATTTTATAGGAGCTGATAACTTTGTATTTATCAGTAGACCCGACAAATTTTAAAATGTGCACTAAATTGTACTGATACAATATAAAGTACCTACTGGTTTGTGTTGTAGGTTATACAACACAGAAAAATATTATAATTAATGTCCTATTATACAGGTAAGTGGTGCAACCCTATGTAGTTTTATCATAGGTCATTGTTTATTGTAGCCTAACTTCATTTACTGGTAGGCCTAAGTTTTGGACCATTGGTAACCTACTGTGTGTGGGGTTGCTTGGTCCCAATCTATATGGTAGATACAGCCTTAACTCAAAATTTTGACCCATGAGTCCTTATCTCGACTTGTACACTGTAATTTATAGTGTGTTACACAAACAAAGAGGCGGGAGAAAACCAAATATCAAAGACTTATATAAAATAAAAAAAGTATTATAAACCAAATGTAAAATAACATCTGCATACCTGTTTCTAACACACTGGTGGCATCTGGAGCCTCCGTATGATCTGGAAACTTTCTTATGCCGTTTGGACATTGACATCCATCTGATGGGTCTGGCAGGGGTAATCTAAAAATAACCAATCAGACTGTGAATAAATCAGTTCACTAATACCATGTACATAAGATTGAAATTCCATTATGCAAAACGCAATTTTAACAACTGGTTTAAATGGAAATTTAAAATATTGAAAATACTTTTATTCATTAAAAAAAAAAAAAAAAAAAAAAAAAACGAATTATGCATTTTTCATTTACTTACCCCCTTTAATTTTCTTTTGCAGTCACCACATTTTGGTGTGGTGCCCAATTTCTTGACATACAAATAGACAAGTTTACCACCTGAATATAAAAGAAAGCGTAATGAAGAATCACTTTTTTTGTACCCAATGAAACGGAGGAAAAATAAAATAAAAAAGTGTGTGTGTGTGTGTGTGTGTGTGTGTGTGTGTGTGTGTGTACGCACAGAATGAACATGCTTATTGATTGTAAAGTTTACAAACACAGCTTTATGTATATCATAAGACATTGGATATGAGGGGAGTTTTTACTGCAAAGTTTATCTAATTAGGGTTTACAGAATATTAAGACAAGTGCTTGGGAGGCTTTAAAGATATGTTGATAAAATATTTATAAACTTTAAGTTTTAGGCATGAATACAAATTTAACCAAAACGTCTTTTGGCAGAAAATGTGAAACTATTACTTACCAGGAGTCTTGGAGCTACAAAAATATAAAGAAAAAAAAAAACATTTAATATTTATACAAAGTTAAAAAAACTAAGCAAAAAAAAATCAAATTAATATTCGTTAAATTGTCAATGGGATAAATTACTAAAAATTGCTTTCAAACAAAATCAAATATGAAAGACTTTCTATACGAAAACGATGACATCCCTAATCGTAAAATAGGGGAAAAAAAAGCCAAATCTTAAAATTAAATTGCAACTATAAGAATATACAACAATGAACGATAAATTACGCATACATTCAATTCAAATTATCAATTTATTCATATTTTTGGTGTATATTATGATTCTTATGCGGTAAAGAGAAAGTTAAAAGAAAAACAGGTTACATACAATACCGCACATCAAATTCAAACTAAAGATGTTTTTAGCAACGATGACTAAAGTTATAAAATAGGCAAAATACTTACACCTTCCTGCGGTTAGACTTGGTGTTGTATGACAAACGACGTCTAAATGTAAGCCTTTGCGTCATCTGTGAAGTTTCAAAAGTATATAATAATTTTTTTTAAATATTTAAAAAGGCAGACAGGAAATGAAATTGGAGAGTTCTACTGAAAAGGGACATAATTCAATTTCACATGGATTAAGTCTTTTTTTAAGTAACTTTCTTAAAAAAAAATAAAAAAATCATTACTGCTTTCTCGCATATCAATACCGATTTACTTTTTACAGCTAATTTTATTAAAAAAAAATCTTATTTCTGTAAACAAAAGATACAGGAAAAAAAGAGGAGAAATCTTTTAAAAATACCAGGCTAACTTCGTAACTACAATACGTCCCGTATGGCCGACTATCCTGGTGGTAAAAGCTAAAATTATTGGTTAGGGTTTTTTGTATGGTGTTGGATTGTGAAGAAGAAATCTAAAACTATAAAAACTGAAGAGTGTTCAGTTGTGAAATAACCGAATTTATCATTCTCTTAATTCTAAATGTAAAAAAAGTATTACTTTTATAAAGACAACTTCATGCGAATTAATGACTTAGTCAATGTTTAAAAGTTAAGCAAATGTTACTAAAATTGAATTAATTTCCTTTCTAATGATTACCTTTACACTAAAAGTGATACAGTTGAAATAAGTTTAAACGTAAATGGAGGTTTCAATGTGTAGGTGGGATGAAAAGAATCGGACGTTGTCGTTAAAAATACTATCAAGTAAAAATTAAGTCAAAAATATTAATAAGCAAGAATAACAGGAATTTATTTTGCAATAAATGTGGAAGCACACGTGGTCTTTAACGCGTAACTGTTCGTTTTTATCACAATACAAAAGTAATTCTACCTTTAAAGAAAAACGGACAAAACTTTTTCATAATAAATATAAGATCAAAGTATTCACTTGTTGAGAAATAATTTTTAAAATAGGAATGCATTAATTTTTACTTTTTATGCGAGCATTTTATTTCGGATGAATTTTAACCCTTTTTAGCGATTATATTTAAAAATTCCTTTTATCATGCCGTCAAAGCTGTCTTTATTATAGAAACACTAAATTTAAGTTTTGACTGGTGTTAAAATCAGAGATTAAATAATACAAATAAATGCCAAGAAATTAATTTACTGAAAGGGTGTTTTATAAAACGTGGTTGTGTAGTAAACTGGGACGACAAAAGGCCGATTTTTAAGTTTTAAGTTAAATGTATAGACTCCATGTTGATTTAATCACAATTATAAGGAATGGCCTTTGTATTAAAAATAAAAAGAAGGATTAATTATAATATAACCTACTTGTAAGGCACTTTAATTAAAAAAAAAAAAAGAAATATACCAAATGCCGATCTGTCGTTCACTCAACTATTAGCAGAGTGGGCATAACGTGGATCTCGAGGTTAGAATATAGTCATAAATGTAACAAAACACACTTGAATTTGGACAATAAAATGCTAAATAGATAATTTGAGATCTCTGTTATAGCATGATATGATTTTTAACAAACTGAATATAAATCTACTTACGATGTTTGGAGATGGAAAAAATGAGAGAATAAAATTTACGTCCTCACCTTAAAGGCTATCCTGAAAAAGAGGCTAAGCGGAAGTAGCTAGCGCCGTCTACCGACTCTGTTGTCATCACCAACATGACTTCACTATTGGAGTCATACGAACAGCAATATTCTACATTAACGGCTGATATTACGCATCTTATCGGCAAAATATCCATATCTCATGGAGGTAAGGAATATCTTACTTCAACTACTTTACATTTAATTAATTTTAATCGCTAAAATCTCTTTAATAACAAGATTTCCGTTATTAAAAAAAAACTCAAGTGCATGTTCCACCCTTAGTGTCATCATCATAATCAATAACAATGTTGAGGGGAATGCCGTGGCTCATCTAGTTTTTCTGTTTTGCCAGCTGGCTTCGGGATCAAACTCTCATACTAGCTTCCGAAGCTAGATTAAATTTTTCTCACTTTATATTATTCACGGTTAGTTTTAAGTTCTTAAATGTTGTAATACCTAATAAGTGGAAACTAGTAAATTTAACTAACAGAGAATATCAGCTGTAGTATTCGCCTTTTTCAATTTATAATACATTTTTATTTTTTGTACGTCATCTGTTGTGGAAACAACAATATTTTTAATGATTTTTTGTCTTTGTTTTTTAACAATTGGTTTCTTATTAATTATTTTTATTGTCCTTTTAGTCGAGAAGCAAGGCCATGCTCGACAAGTTGAAAAACTCTTTGAAGAAGCCGCAGAGTTGGTAAGTTTATGATACTTTTTTAAAATGTCATTCTCAGCTATTTAAATTAGTTACCGAATTCACTGTAAATTTTTTATATTCATTGTTTTACTTTTAATTACACGGCTTGATCATAGAAAAAAATTTTTTATGTCATCAAGAAAGAGCTTTTTTAGTCTGTTGATCAGGGTCAAATTTTTAGACTTAGCTGTCAAAAATGATTAAAAACTCAGTAAAAAAAGCTGCAAAGCGTGTACATCTGATTTTGTATAAATTAGAAAATATTAACTGACGCATGAAAGCTTTTTTAAGGTTTGTTTTTTTTGGGTTTTTTTTTTTTTCGTATAATCTAAAGAAGCTATTTAAAATTGCATTAGTCATTTCTTACAGAAAACAATTTTTTTTTTTTAATCTGTCTTCTAGCTAGAGAGCATTTTGAAAACAAATTGCTTTTTTGGGGTTGTAAAAAAAATTTTTGTGGCTGTTTGCATCTTGAAGTTTGAAAATTTTTTTTATCCCAGTTTGAAGAATTTAACATTGAAAATTTTGTTTAATATTTATCGTAAATAAGCCATCCCATTTAAAATAAATAAATGCTATTTACTCCAATTGCTCAGTGTACTTTTTGTATTTTTATTATCTTGTTTTCTGGGGTTTTTTTCTTTATTTTATTCTCTAAAACTTTTTTTAGTTATCCTCTGGTCTTTGAGATAAACAATGACTTTCTTCCCTTGCAAATATGAACAATAAGTTTTTGTGGCTGGCTTGATTTCATCGTCTTTCCCCTTCACGAGATTTATAATGCGTTTCTTTGTTTTTATTCATTTTGGTAATGTTTAACCTTCGTGCCCGAAAAACCCGATGTGTCGAAGGAACGATTATTCCCTTGACACCGCTGACTCCCTCGGCAATGTTTATTTTTTACAAGATTATAAAATTACAAAATTATCAAAATGTTGTAAACCAACTACAATGCAATTATTTACCATAAATAACTATTTTATGAGTTTTTTTATATTATAATAAATCTTTGTCAATTCTCAAGAATAAAGACTCGTTGAAACACCGGTTCTCGTAGGATCACCGAAATTAAGCAACGCCGCCAAACCTGGTCAATACCTCTATTGGTGACGGCTTGGGAATACCGGGTGCTGTGAACTTAGATGTTCAAGTGATGTAAATGGATAATGTTTCGGAACTGAAAATCAGGTAGCCGGGTTAGAATTCCAGTCGAGTTCGTTATAAAGCGCAAATACCCGCGGGAAAAACGTTATTTAACCCATAGTTGGAGGTAGAAGAAATAGTTTCGTACCTTTCCCACTGGTATCTGCGCTTTTGAATATAACGAACTCGACTATTATTATTAAAAAAAAAATATTTTTTCTGAATTCTAAATTATCGCTTTTTAAAAATAATAAACATTTCCGAAAGATTAAAAAAAAAAAAAAAAGTGTACAGTAATAGTGGTGTCAAGGAAATAACTCATTTTTATTTATTTTTGCATGTAGAAGCATTACCCATTATTTTAATTGAATATTAATAATTAACTATTAATTAGTTTGAATAGGTACATTATACACATACTTACCTTCATAAAAAGTACACACATTTGCAAGTTGTTTTTGTTCAATAGGTAGAGAAAATGATTGGGAGTTTAAATGCCTGCAGTTTCATCTCCAGTACCAAGTTGTCAAACAAGGCTGAATATTGTCCTTATTGGAGTTAATATAAAATTTTTTTTTTTTTTTTTTTTTTTCTATTCCATAGACAAGAATAATAATAAAAAACTTTTCTAAGGCACACTTGGCTCAAAAGTGGTTTCCAAAATTAAGAAGGCAATACAGGTTTGATTTCTGTCAGGAGGCACAATTTCTTTAGCAAGACTTTTGATCTCTCTGCAAGTAGACACTAAATTTATTGTTTAAAAACAGATGTCTTTTCAAATACACGTACCAACTAAATGTTTATGATAATATGAAATAATGTATTTTATTTTTGTTGTTTTTTTTGTTTTTTTTTATCCATTAATTGCTTAAAAGTTACTTTGTTTCGGGTACAAAAATAAAGTTATCAGTTATATCCTTTGAAACACCCCAACAAGATGTGTGAATTTCTTAGAGTAATTGGATCTTGCAGCAAGATTCTTGCATTACTGTGATGACTTATCATGACATAATAGTAAAACATACTTCGTTTGAAAGTTTTTGTTTTGTTTGTTTTTTTTTTCCCTGATTAAAGAGGGAATATGGAGAAACACATTGTATGACTTTTGAACTCTAGGTTAGTAGACATTGATTGCACTGTTTAAAAAAATTCCACTAAATATAGTGTTTATAGTAATGTATTTTAATTGCATAAAAAGTTATTCTAAATGTAGCTTTTAAATTTAAAAAAAGCAAAGATATTGCAATGAAGGCAGATATACTCTTTTGTACATTATGGTCAAAGAAGATAATATAGATAGAACTACAATTATAAAGAGTGGCTAAAAATAGAAATAGTCTGGTTCTAATACAAATTTAATATTAGTGAAAGAAAAATACTTTAGAGCTGGAATAAATATATTGGAGAAATTTTTCACAATGAAAGAGAACCAACAATACAGAAAGGGCCAGAAATATTGAACTTTGACGTGATATCAACAATGTCCAAATTGAATAGGGGGAGAAAAAAAAGCAGGGCCCAACAGAATCATAATAGAGATGCTCAGCATTGACAAGATTACAGGCATAATAAATGAAATATGCAACAGTGACAATATACCAGAAGACCTAAATAGATCCATATTCATAGCACTGCAAATTAATGTAAACTCCATCGGACAATCAGTCTAATGAGCCATGTAACAAGATTTATCATCAAAGTCTTGATGAATAGAGTACTGCAGAATTGGACCAGATATTAGGACAAGAACTGTGCAGCTTCCTTAAAGACACTGGAACAAGGAATGCTATATTTATGCTCAGAAAGAGCAATGCAAAAGATGTTTTATACATTATGAAAAAGTGTTTGATAAAGTATGTCACAAAGAACTGCTAGGTAAATTTGACATGTGTGGGAAGGATATTAGAATAATCCAGAACCTATACTGGCAGCAAACTACCTGTATATGGATAGGAAATGAGTCCAGTAAATATAATAGGGGGCAACCCAACATGCAAATTACAAATTGGAGATATCGAAATCAAACAGGTGCAACAATTTAGATATCTGGGAAGTGTATTAACAGAAGACAATATTTGATACAAAACCCGAAAGGCATGTTGGGATAGTGAAAGATACCTTCCAAAAGAAGCAGAAAAAACTTTGTTAGAAATAAAGAGAAGAGTATTAAATTGTTATGTAATATTGGTCCTCCTCTATGGCAAAGAATGCTGGACAATTTCTTCACAGATGAAGAGACTTGATGCAACAGAAGGGTGGTTCTACAGAAGGGTGCTGATAATGCCATGAACAGAACATGTGAGCAATGACAAAGTTTTTGAGACACTGGCAACAAAAAGAACATTTATACTTAACATCAAGAAGACAGTTGAAATTTCTTGGACGTAATGAGGAAAGAGGGCTTGGAAAATTTGATACTCACAGGACTGATTCAAGGTAAGCAAACTAGATGAAAGCAATGCACAACCTATCTGGCAAGCTTGAGTGAATGGATGGTAGATCAGTGTTTGGAAAAGATTGCAAAAAGACAAGTTATTAAGAGGTACAAAGGATGGGAAATTGTGGAGAGCCATGACCGCCAGCATCCTGAAGAGACATGGCACATAGAAGAATTATTTTCATTACATTTTATTGTAATATAGAGTATGGGAAAACAATTTTACAAAACAACATACTTAATGCATTACCTGCTTGTTGTAATGAGTTTGACCATAATTTTGATTTAAAAAATGTTACTATAATTAAAAGAGAGAGCAGTTTATTAGATAAATGTATAGAAAGTGCTTTAATTGCTAGATCATCCACAGTAAATTTATTTCCTGGTTCTTATAACACTTTATCTTTGTTGGCAGATCTTCAATTATCACAATGTGGGATTAGCAAAAGTTATAAAAAGAAACGAAAATTAAATTGGCTAGAGTATATACCCAAACACATATTTAAAAAAAAAAAAAATTAAATTTAAAATTTCAGCATCTCCTCTCCTTCATGTGCATGTGTAATGATGTCAACATAAACATTTCTTTTAGTCTGATGAAACATATCACACAAACGATTTTTTCCATTTTGTCATAGATTTTCCTTAAATATATAGTATGAATTTTTAATAAAGCAAAATAAACTAATTCAGTTAATAAGTAGGTAGTCTAAGATTCCACATATAAAAATAAATATGTATGTATAATGTTGTCTACAGTGTGTAGATACTACATTCTGATTCTATATTAACTTACACCCTCCCCATATGGTCAGTTTCATGTGGGGTGCACATGCTGATGGGTTGAAAGCAAGTTGTTAACTTTGGTTCTGTAGTGTTGAAGAGCAAAATATTCCTAGTTTCCATAACCATTTTCACAAAGAATTTTAGAATATAGTGCAAGGGTCTTGTGACATACCCCAGCTACCTATGCTTTTAATCTATGTTCTACTACATCTCTATTTTCATGAGGTAGTATTCATATAAAATACAAATTTGATTGTAACCTAATGTACAATAGATTGTACAATTATGTACAATAATGGATCATATGCAATATAAGTGAACAATTCAACTAGAAAAGTTGAAAATAAATACAATATATCTAAATACAAATTAGAGACAAGTCATAATAGATCCTTCCATCTTAAATAAAGCAACAATGTTTTGTGGTAGTTTTCAACATCAACTTGAGGTTTCTCTTGTTAAAAAGTTGAATAATTTTAGCATATTCAACATTATGGATAAAAATAGTGAATTTTATATAGTGTTTTTATGAGACTTAGCATGAGCAAAACAAATTCACAAATTTGGACTAAAAAAAAACCAGAATGATGTCAAAATCTGAAAAAATTTTCATTCTTTAATAGTTTAATTTGTAATGTATATAAATGTAGGTAGAAAAAAACCCAAATGTTCAAAAGATAGCAAGGATCACATAGCACTGCTTGTAGCTGCCTTATTAAGCTTTCCCTTCCAGGGTTTGGAGGTAGTACTACCCACTCTGTACCCTGCCTCTCCTCCTTTGCTGCAATGAGGGGACATAATAGCAAGATTGAACTTCTCTGGACCAGATTTCCCTCATTACTTTGCCATAAATTGCTAGAAAGCAGGAACATAATGCTGCATTCTGCACTGTAGTATGTAAACATTATAGAGGAAAAACAGATACTACACTTTAATCATAACCATCCTGGGTATGATTATAAACTACATCTGCGTCCTGGGTAAGACGATAAATTACATCCAACAGCAAGGCCTCTGATCAGGAGGTTTTGAGGAGTGTGGAACCACCTCTTAATTGCTGGTGTTCCCAGGTCCATCCTGACCCGAGGTGGTAGCACCTGTTAGGGTCCCAGCTATGGGTAAATAGTTAACCCCCAAATTGGGGTCAAAACACTATGGAAGTGTAAAAATAGGTTTTAATACCAGAATACTTTGTAAAAATTATTACCAGCAATAAATTTTTGAAGAAAAATTATTACCAGCAATACATTATTAACAGCAATACCATTTTGAAAAAAAAAAATTACCAGCAATACATTTAAAAAAAAAAAAAAAAATTACTAGCAATAAAAATTTTGTTGGCATTAGATAACCCATTGAGGTTGATATGCCCTAAGACAAACCAAACCAAACTCTTTAATCGTAGACAGAAGTACTGAAGGGTAACATTCTGATATAAAGCAGAACTCATAGTCACTTGATTGTAAGGAATGCTGAGTAATGTATAAAAATGATCTAATTTTTGATAGATAATATTTAAGTTAAAATGAAGAAATTACTTTGTGACCAACTGAATTAATGAAAGCAGAAGATAACAAAAGTTTTAATCTCTCCTTTTAACTTGATTATTTTACTGTAAAAAATAATTATTTTATAATAAAGAAATATATATTTTATTTTATTTATTTATTTATTTTTTTTAAGATCATGTCCCTTCAAGGTTCAGCCAATCATGTCTCTTCAGACTCTGTTTTTTTTTTTTTTTTTTTCTCCTTTATTATTATTATCATTATTATGGAAACAGGGCATGGTGGAGTAAAGGATAGTGGCTCTGACTGGGAAATCGGAGAGCCAAGTTGAAATTACAATTGGATCCATTACATTCACTTACATGCTAATACCCTTGGGAAAGGAATGAATTCTCTTCTTCTTTCCCCATCTATGGGTAAATAGTAAGAGAGACTGGGTTCTATAGCCTTGGGTGGCAACTGGTCTACAAGAAACTCTGTATGCAGTACATAATATACAGCTAAAAATTTGGAGTTCAGCCTTGTTCTCTCAGCTCCTGTAATGACACTGGTGCTAAGCTGCAATGACCTTGCAATTCCTTTGGATCTGTCAGTAATGTGGAGAGTGGGGACATGCTGCATGGGCAACATCTTGTCCTGCATACCACCCTGCCCAGGCTTGATCCTACCTTACAGATGAGTGGGATCAAATCCATGGTCATTGATGACTGGAAGAGGCCTATCTATATTATCTGCAAATTGCCATGATTTCTTGGGGAAATAGTTTCCTCAGTGTCTTCTACACAGTTTTCAGTGCTATGTTCCTTCAGGGTGTAGATGATCATGGCTCTCCACAGACTCTTTTTCACTTATGAATTCTTGGATAAAATAATGAATTGAAGTCCTAAAGGATATTTTTCCAATTCTTTAACCTCTGGTTACAGAATCATCTATAGAAATAGAACTAATGGAGTTAGAACATTTTTGTCTCATGATGATTCATAAATCTATCATTGAATTCTTGAAAATAAAAATAGTTCAGTGTGTTGGTTACTTCTATAATTAATGTATAAGGTCTCTACAAGAATATTTTATATGAATTAATGGTGGTGAACAAGATACATGCACAAAATAGCAGAGACCGATTGATTTGCAATACAAGATAATATTTATTAAACAAAAAGTAAATTTTAAGAGTTTCTTTTACTAAGAATAAAATGGAATACACAACCAAAAATTGTTAATGAATGTATTTGAGTGTGAATTACCTGTGTTGGTGTATTTGTGAGTGAAGTGTCCACAGCCCTTTTTGCTTCTGTGTAAAAAGTTGTTGGCACACACTTCGAAAGGATGGAAAACAGGAAGAGAATGTTACTTAAGAGTTTGCCTGTTTTTATACCCTCCAGACTGCTGCTGATAATGTTTATTAAGGCACTACAATAATTCCATAAACAAAATATCCTAAATTGTAGAGAATTAGTATAAAACTCCTGTCTATCTTCTGCTGTGAATCATTTTACTTTTTAATGCAGTATGTAAAGTCAAAGCATCAAGTAATCCTTACAAATTAACACCTGACGAAACTAATTCATACAGCCTTGGAAATGCATCAACTGGAGTTTTGGTGACTCACAGCCTAGAGTAAGGTTCACAAGATCTCTGCTAACAGTAAATACTGGTATTATTAGACTGATAATTTTAACATTGTCTCTCTGTGCAGTAAAAATATGAAAGAACAAATTTAAATGATTTTTTTAAATCTTTAATTTTATGGTTTGCATTTATTTATTTTGCTTTACATATTTTCTGCTGTGTTTCATCCATATATTTTCTTGGATAAAATGTCATTAAAATATCCTAGTTTTTTTCCTCCTTTTACTTTTATTTTCATGATTCTGTCTTACTAAAAGGAAAAATCACATTTTTCTTACCTGTTCCCATAGTTCATTACTATATTAAACACACTTAATAAACAAGTATTTTCAAAACATTTTATTTACACATGTATTTTTTTTTTCTGTAATCGGCATGTTTCTTCAGTATATTGGTGATCATGGTTCGCCACAGTTTCCTTTCTTCTTTTTCTTTTTTTTTTTTTTTTTTTTTTTTTTTTTTCTTTTCTTTTTCTTTTTTCTTTTCTTTTTCTTTTTTCTTTTCTTTTTCTTTTTTCTTTTTTGATATCTATGAATTGCCATGACTGTTCTTGGGAAAGATAGTCAAGTAGTAACCTCATTGCCTTCACTGCAGTTTTGACTTGTAGCCACATCATGTTGAAACACCAATTCTCATACAATCACCAAAGTTAACCAAATCAAGCCTGGTGAGTAACTAGATAGGTGACTGCTTGGGAATACCAGGTGTTCTAAACTTGGGTGTGTGGGTAGTGCAATGGATAATGGCTCAGAATTGTTTATCAGAGAACTGAGTTCCAATTCCTGCTAAGTTCATTATATTCACATGCACAAATACCCTTGGAAAGGTATGAATCTTCCTTTTCTCCTCCAGGTATGGATTAATTAATAAGACTTATCTCACTATCATTATTACCTCTCCCCTCCAAAAATGCTACAATCTAAAAAAATATTTTCTGGTGAAAGCAACAGCCTTGGCTAGAATTTGAACAGGTTCACAGATTCCATTTTCTGAATTACTAACCCTTATGGCATCTGCACATTTATTTACATTGTGATTATAGAAACTAATAGAAATTAAATTAAACCAAAAACTACATAAATGAATAAATATTATTGCATACCTGTATTGAAACAATGGATTATTTTTCAACCTGAATATATTTCTCTTTATCATGTTATTTTCGCAGGTATACATGTTTAAGCAGACATCACTGTTTATTTACAAACTCGAAATTAATGTCTAGTGACCTAGATCATCAATAGGGAGTTACATTTATTTTCTTTTAATAAGACTTTTTTGATCTAGGCAGGTAGATATTAATTTCACTATTTGTAAATAAACAATGATATCTGCTCAAACACATGTACCCACTGAAATACATTTATAGTTTCTGCCTGAATTTCTGGGATGAGGAGTTATCATTGTTAACACTATTTACATTCAGACTATTGACCTAATCTTTTTTGTTCTTATAATGTTTCGGATGTTGTGCCCTTTGGACTTCATCAGATGTTTATCAATTCTGTTAACCTACAGGAAATTCTGAACTGAATCTTTTATTTAACCTAGATGGATAGACTGTTCTTATTCCATAGCACATGTCTAGGGAGGGATATCTCGTCTTTTTTTTTTTTTTTTAATTACTCAGTTATTGCTCACTCCTGTTTACACTGATTCCAAGTGCACACTGCTCAGCCCAGGGATTGAACCCCGATTACTATGTCACTAAATTTGCAAACCAACACTTTAATCCACTAGGCTATTGTTTTGTAGGACAATTCTCTGTGGAGCCTTAAACCTAACCTGCCTGAACAGTCTACTCCCATAGATTAAATAAAGGGTTCAGTTCGGAATTCTCTGTAAGTTGACAAAAACTGAAGGGTACAACAGCCATGTTGTGATGATAACAACAAAGATAAGGACAATAGTCTTTATATAAATAGTATAAATAACATTGATAGTAATAAGAAATATATGTATTTGTTAATATTTATATAAAACATTGTAATAAAGGTAACAAATGTGTGTAAATTTTTGTCTACTTTGTAACTTTAACTTAAAACATTTGTAGTTTATTATATATGACTCAACTGAAAACACCAGTTTTTGTTTGATTACTGAAACTGTGTTGAGCCTAGTTAGTACTTATATTAGGTCTCGTTGATTTTGTTTAGTGGCATATGCATATCAACCTCTATGGGTTATTTAATGCAGAAATCTAAGTATTTTGTACACGATTTTATGGCTTCAATTAAATATATTTTGAATGCAATTGTATGCTTTCAACCACAGATAAAATGTATTCTTGGTCATTTTTCTTTAAATGTGTATTGTGAGCCATTTTATTATATCTGATGTAAAATGTATTGTGGGTCATTTTGCTTTAAAAATGTATTAATAATTTTACTAAAGATATGTATTGTTGGTAATTTTTCTTATAAAAAAATGTATTGCTGGTATTTTTACTATAAAATGTATTTTTATACCTTCATAGTGTTTTGTTTTGTTTTTGTTTGGAGTTCACTATTTTCCCAGCTGGGGCCCTAACAGGTGCTACCATCCCAGGTCAGGGTGGACCTAGGAACAACAGTATTTAAGAGATGGTTCTACATTTCTCAAACGCTCCAATCAGCGGCATTGCTGCCAGATGTAGTTTATCATCATACCCAGGACTAACTTTTATTAGGGGCTGATTTAGAACACCAAGTACTGTAAACAATCTAAAATATGTTTTGGCTTTATATAACCCACAAACAACACTGGATTTAAGACAAATGAGGCCCTCTGCTAGTAAAGTTACTTTGGTCCTGAAGGCAGTAAGCCCGGAATACCTACATAGGCATAGAAGGAAGAAGGGACCCTCATGGCCAGCCTAAACACAATGATAAATCTGGCACTGCCCACAAAAAGTTAATAAGCCTTATAAAAAAAAAATCAGTCAGTGTGTGATTCTTACTGTATTGGTTTGTATGATTAATGGAGAGGCATTTGGGTTAAATGCAAATTGACCAAAAATTTTTATTAAAAAATAAATATTTGAAATTTTTATTAAAAAATAAATATTTGAATTATTGAAAGATTGAATTTACATACTTACATCAATAAGTATTGATGCATTTATGTAAATTCAACCTTTTTTTTTTTTTTTTTTTTTTTTTTACAATTCCATTTTTCCATACTAGCAAATGTTACATCATTCCATCTCATTAACTTATTGATGTACCTTTTATTTATTTTTATTTAACATTTAAAGTTTTTCATATTGGTAAATGTTATTCTTCATATATGTAGAGGAAAATGTTTTTCCTGTCCAGTTTGAAGTTATAAGTTGATTTGTTAGTAGGCTTGTTCACCACTCTTTCTCTTTTTTTTTCTTTCTCTTTTTTTTTCTCTTTTTTTTCTTTTTCTTTTTTTCTTTCTCTTTTTCTTTCTCTTTTTTTCTTTTCTTTTTTTTTCTTTCTCTTTTTTTTCTTTCTCTTTTTTTTTTCTTTTTTTTCTTTCTTTTTTTTTCTTTCTCTTTTTTTCTTTCTCTTTTTTCTTTCTCTTTTTTCTTTCTCTTTTTTCTTTCTCTTTTTTTCTTTCTCTTTTTTTCTTTCTCTTTTTTTCTTTCTCTTTTTTTCTTTCTCTTTTTTTCTTTCTCTTTTTTTCTTTCTCTTTTTTTCTTTCTCTTTTTTTCTTTCTCTTTTTTTTTTTCTTTTTTCTTTTTTTTTCTTTTCTTTTTTCTTTCTCTTTTTTTCTTTCTCTTTTTTCTTTCTCTTTTTTTTTTCTTTCTCTTTTTTTTCTTTCTCTTTTTTCTTTCTCTTTTTTCTTTCTCTTTTTTTTCTTTTTTTTTTTCTTTCTCTTTTTTTCTTTCTCTTTTTTTTTTCTTTCTTTTTTTTTTTTTTTTCTTTCTCTTTTTCTTTTTCTTTTTTTTCTTTTCTCTTTTTCTTTCTTTTTTTCTTTCTCTTTTTTCTTTCTCTTTTTTCTTTCTCTTTTTTTCTTTCTCTTTTTTCTTTCTCTTTTTTTTTTCTTTCTCTTTTTTCTTTCTCTTTTTTTTCTTTCTCTTTTTTTCTTTCTCTTTTTTTTTTCTTTTTTTTTCTTTCTCTTTTTTTTTTTCTTTTTTTTCTTTTCTCTTTTTTTCTTTTCTTTTTTTTTTTTTCTTTTTTTTTCTTTTCTTTTTTCTTTCTCTTTTTCTTTCTCTTTTTTTCTTTCTCTTTTTTCTTTTCTTTTTTCTTTCTCTTTTTTTTTTCTCTTTTTTTTTTCTTTTTTCTTTTTCTTTTTTTTTTTTTTTTTTTTTTTCTTTTTTTTTTTTTTTCTTTTTTTTCTTTCTCTTTTTTTTCTTTCTCTTTTTTTCTTTCTCTTTTTTTTTTCTTTTTTTCTTTCTCTTTTTTTTCTTTCTTATCACTAGACAGTGATATTACTGATCTCATTATAGTTTCCACACAGTGAAAACGGTGGCTTTATTATCTCTCTTCAGTGATTCCCGCCTCCCCCGCTGAGAATCTAAAATAATTTATAGTTACTTACCAATTACCGCTATAGGAAACTTAGATACTTCATAATGCATTTATTTCATATTGAAATTAAAATGTGTTTTATAAAAGCTGTGTCTTATCAATACTGTACTGTGGACTTAAGTGTTTTTCCTCCATGTTGCCTTGGTTTGTAGGAGAAAAATAATCTGGAATTTATTCCACAGCAGTGGCAGGAAGACTGGAGACGGATTGTTTGCAAAACACACAGTAATTCTGTAACTACTTTACTAGCTGTCTGAGTGAGAAACAAAGCTCCTAAAATTTTTTTTTTTTTTTTTCAATGCTTTCCCACTCAAAATTCCTGATATCCCTTCCTCCCAATCCAACTTCAGTACCCTTAGAACACTTAACTTACGTTCGTGTGGTGATAATAATGCTGCCTGTAATATCACTGTGTAGTGATAATAGTTACTCTCATTTTTTTTTTTTTTTTTTTTTTTTCTTTAGTTGGAGCAAATGGATCTGGAGGTGAAAGAGCAACCAGGGAAAGACAGACAGAAATATCAAACAAGAGTTCGAAGTTACAAAACAGAACTCTCTAAATTACAAACGGATGTGGTAAGTTTTATTTTAACCTCATTTTAACATGACTACATGAGACACATTTCTTGGGGAATGTTGCATATTGCCTTTGATAGGCATGAATCCAGTCCATAGCCTTGTTTAAAGCAATTACCCATATTTCTTCTTATTCTTCTAAATAAAAAAAAAATCTTCTCAATCTTATTTTTATTCATAGAGCTGTTTTTTGTTGTTTTATTTTCTTTATTTTTTGTTAAAGACATCTTTCCTTCCAAAATATGGTTTACAAAATATCTTCTGTAACTTTGAGGTATCTGATAAACTAATGTTTACCTGAATGACACTCAGTACTTGTATCAAACTTAAATCCATAATATTGTAATATTAAATACAGAAGGGGTTGGAATTGTTTATACCATCAAACATGGTAGTTTTTTTTTTCTAATAGTTACTGTAATTAAAAACAGCAAAAGGATTAAAATATCTAAGGTAGCCTTGAAAGATTAATGAATTTAATTTTATTTACCAAAATAAATCTGTCGTGGGTGGTACTGATGATACATTGGCCTTGTTTGAATGTTTAATTTTGTTTAGTGGTTAAAAAGATATCAACCCCCACAACAGGAATATATAAATTACAAACAAATTCTATACAAGAAACAATACAATAAGCATAAGCAAAAATGATAAAAGGTTTTTGTGTATATTTCAGAGAAAAATTGAATATTTTAAAGAACATATACAGAGATAAAAAGTTTTTGCCTATCTGGTGGGAGCACTGTCCATGGACATCTGCTTCATTTCGACCATTGAAGACAAATAGAAAGAAAACTTGATTTTTGTTTCTGTTGGCAGCAAAAATACCTGTTCTGGTGCATGATGGGATTTTTCATAATTATTTAACTATTTTTTTAAAATCACACTTTTTCTTTATTTATTGTGAATTATAATTTTTATCTAATTTTTCTTTTATTATCAATTATTTATTATTTTAGTTTCATACTCTGTCTAGTATTAAGGTTTACATGTTATTTGGTAATTTATTTGTTGCTATCACTACAAATCCTAATTATATAACAATTTCTAATGATACTTCCAACATAGCTGGAATTATGTAACGGTTCAAATATCTGTGGTAGCAATCGATGTGTTTATAAATTTAATTTTATTTAGCAAAATAAAGCTTAAGTAGTCTTATATAGCAATTTCTAAAACCTTTAAAAAAAAACAAAAGTAGAAGTCTTTTTTTTTTTTCTTTTGCAATTTCTAAGAAAAATATTGATGGCATTCTCTAAGTTGAAATTTTCTCTTTTTAATCATTACATCTTAAGTAATGTGATAATGCCACTAGGGGTTTCTAGAAGTGAAAGAGTTGGTTGATCTTGTTTAGCGGCATATCAACAACTCTATGGGTTATTTAATGCTGAAATCTAAATATTTTGAATGTAAGTGTATGCCTTCAACTACAGATAAAATGTATTGCTAGTCATTTTGCTATAAAATTGTATTGGTGGTCATTTTATTATTAATAGGTATTCTTGGTAACTTTTTTTTATATAAAAATTTGTTGCTGCTAATTTTACTATAAAAATGTATTTTTATACTTTCATACTGTTTTGTTTTTGTCTATATTTCTGAGATTAGGTATTATGTACACTATTTACGTTACTCTGACTATCATCCTCATCTTTGACATCCATTAGACCTGGCACGTGGAACTAGAACAGTCTACCCCATCGAGCGAAATAAAGGGTTCAGTTCGACATTCCAACCACCTGAAGAAGGCCAGAGTATACAATGACCAAAATGTTGTGATAAATATGGCAACAAACATGAGGATGATAGTCCAAGCAATGTAAATAGTGTCTTGTTTTTGCTTGGCGGGGGGGATTTCACTATTTGTCCATAGATGGGACCCTAGCAGGTGCTAACACCCTGGAAATGAAAAAGAAAGTCTAGTGAGGAGAAGGAAAAATAAAAGAACATAGAGCTTTACAGACCATTACAACTGTGGCAAGTTTGAACATCACTAGATACCTTTTTATTATATTAAGATTTTCACTGCTGTATTGTTTCCTGGGTGTATTGGCCCATTTTGAGAAAATAGGAAATTGCCATTTACTGGAAATAAATGTCTATAAACTGACAGCAATTTTTGATGACATCATCATTTCAGTTTTGATCGTATACTCTGTAGTATGGACAAAACTAAACAGTCTCTTCAATACATTGCCGCTTCCAATCCTTTTCGGATGACTGCAATGACCCCCCCCAAAAAAAAAAAATTGATGGAGCATACAGATAGATGCTGGGATTTCTTCCTATCCAATAAGATAAGCCACTTCTTGGTCTCATCTCCCATATTTCATTTCTTTCTTGTCTTGAAGTCAGATTGCTGCGATCACTTATCTGTATCTCTTTTATATGTTAACACCATTATTAGTTGATGAACTTTTTTTTTTACCTTATTCCTGTTGCTTTGCCTATTTTTGTCTTGCTCTTTCTTTTGTTATTGTTTATTGAAAACTTTGTTAATTTTGTTGGGCATTTCTATGAGTTACCTCTAACATTGGCCAATTACTGTGCACACTATGCAATAAAATAAGGCACCAGAAAAGTTTGTATTGTATTCATCTTTATACTGGTTTGGAAATATCACTAAGTGCTAGTTTTAGGGGAAATTGTAGGAACAAATAGTAGGCCATGTAAATTCTGTAAATATGTATCAGTATGCCCACAGCAGAAATAAAACATTGACATTCTTTCATGAGATGCAGTTGCATGATAATTTCTCTTTTCAGCATCACTCAAAGGTAGCAGTGAATGCATACTAAACTTTAAGTTTAGTTAGTAGAATAAAGCCTAAGTAGTCTTATATAGTAATTTGTAATGGTAACTCTTATAAAAAAAAAGATAGCCTTGTTCATATAAAAAAAAAGCAGTAAATGGTCGATTAATCAGAAAGGTGATTTCTTGATTTATCAGTCTGCAGATGTTATCCCGATATGTAGAACATCTGGAAAATACCTGAAAACTATACTACAGGTTGACATAAACCTGTGAGTGAAATTGGGTAGATAGAACTGTATGAAAGCCTTCAATGGTTGTACTAGCATAAAATAAGTCATTGTGACCGAGGATTTGAACATACTGGCATTGTTCAAACTGCTGATCTTGCTAGATGATGTACTCTCTTCCAGAAACTGTAACTAAGGTTTGCTCAACATAGTTGCAGTATAAACCACAGGTGGGCCTGGTGGCTGTTGAACAAA